>CANIUD010000451.1:45000-65107 GCA_947470075.1 Closterium sp. Yama58-4
GCCTGCCCGCGGCGGGACGACAACGCCACCCGCACGGAGGCGGCTGTGTTCCGTCCCTCCCTCCAGGCCGAGGTCCCCGCTCGGCCCCGTTAAAAACGAGGCTTTGCTGTCCCTCAATCGACCTGGTTTGCCTCCGGCCCGAGAGGCACACCATCTTCCCCGTGCCCCCTTGGTCGACTCCGGTTGCCCCGTACAGGGCTCCCGTCGCCTTCCGCGGAGGGTCCAGGGTAGTTGAGCTTGCCAACCTGCAACGGTTTCCCGTTGCCCATTGAGTTTTAGCAAGAGGCGGGGTCTCTGCATTGAATTTTAGCCAGAGCCCCCGCCTCCCAGATGGCCCTCCTCTCCACAAGTACGTCCCGCCCCCTGCCTCTGGGGGTCAAAGTGCACGCCAACCCTCCGAAGAGTGTCGAAGCACACAAAAAGTCCGGGCGTCCCGGTCCACGTCAAACGCGGACCGATGTGGTGAATCGATGGGTCTCGAAGGCTCGACGGATTACCTGGGTAAACCACCGGGCCTTTGTGGAGAGGGTCCTTTACCTCCTCTTCCACGTGATATAACTACAGAAAGTAACGGGATCACCTTGGCTTACCAAATTTTTTAAAATTTGCACAACATGCAGGACCAGTGGAGTAGAAACAAAACAGTCTGGCATGCGCCGAGTTCAATCACATGGATTACATTGGGTTACCGACGTTTACAGCTAGCAATAAACGGTGGAGCCGACGGCTTGGACAAAGCTAGACCGTCACACTTCACACGTAACACAATCTCCCGGATCACGTTGGCTTACCATTATATGATCGAATGCGCCACTTCAGCAGGCAAGCATAAAATGCACCTGCCCCCAGCCCATTCCCAGCCCAATCACCCGGATAACGTTGGGTTACCGTTGTTCCAAAAGTCCCACACTAAAGGGAACCCATCCAGTTCCGATTGGGGGGTCCGGACCATCCCGGGTGGGAACCGGATCCACCCAGGCCGGGTGGGGGTCCGGACCATCCCGGGTGGGAACCGGATCCACCGAGGCGGGGTGGGGGTCCGGACCATCTCAGGTGGGAACCGGATCCACCCAGGATAGGGGGTGGGGGTCCGGACCATCCAAAAGGGGGACAGGATGGACCCAGCCCGGTTGGGAACCGAATCCACCCAGCCCAAGTCCTAGGGAGGGATAAAAAAGGCGCAAGCCCCCCCCACCGCACTCCTCGGCCAATCACCTGGATCACGTTGGCTTACCATCATTTGGGGCCTCTGGTAAAGTTTACCATGGCCCCAAGGATGAATGAGACGAACAACACCCCATCCCACCCCAAGGCCAATCACCTGGATCACGTTGGCTTACCATCATTTTGGGGCGATCTTGAATCGAACGGCCGGGTGGAGGTCCGGACCATCCTGGGTGCTATCCGGATCCACCCAGGCTGGATGGGGGTCCGGACCAACCCGGGTGGGAACCGGACCCACCCTGATCGGGGGTGGGGGTCCGGACCATCCCGGGTGGGAACCGGATCCAACCAGGCCGGGTGGGGGTCCGGACCATGCCGGGACGGAACCGGATCCACCGAGGCCGGGTGGGGGGTCCGGACCATGCTGGGACGGAACCGGATCCAACCAGGCCGGGTGGGGGTCCGGACCATGCCGGGACGGAACCGGATCCACCGAGGCCGGGTGGGGGGGTCCGGACCATGCTGGGACGGAACCGGATCCAACCAGGCCGGGTGGGGTCCGGACCATCCCGGTTGAGAACCGCCGGGTGGGGGTCCGGACCATCTCGGGTGGGAACCGGATCCACCCATGCCGGGTGGGGGTCCGGACCATCCCGAGAGGAGCCGGTTGATGTGATTGACAACCTGCCATAAAACCAGGGCCAATCACTCCGATTACGTTGGGTTACCGTCATTCGGGGCAACCGAAAGAACCCTATTAGGATCCGGATCCACCCGGGTCGGGTTGGGGTCCGGACCATCTCGGGTGGGGACCGGATCCACCCGGGTCGGGTTGGGGTCCGGACCATCCCGGGAGGGAACCGGATCCACCCGGTTCGGGTGGGGGTCCGGACCATCCCGGGTGGGAACCGGATCCCCACACGGGTCGGGTAGGGGTCCGGACCATCCCGGGTAGGAACCGGATCCACCCGGGTCGGGTGGGGGTCTGGACCATCCCGGGTAGGAACCGGATCCACCCGGGTCGGGTGGGGGTCCGAACCATCCCGGTTGAGAACCGCCGGGTGGGGGTCCGGACCATCTCGGGTGGGAACCGGATCCACCCAGGCCGGGTGGGGGTCCGGACCATCCCGAGAGGAGCCGGTTGATGTGATTGACAACCTGCCATAAAACCAGGGCCAATCACTCCGATTACGTTGGGTTACCGTCATTCGGGGCAACCGAAAGAACCCTATTAGGATCCGGATCCACCCGGGTCGGGTTGGGGTCCGGACCATCTCGGGTGGGGACCGGATCCACCCGGGTCGGGTTGGGGTCCGGCCCATCCCGGGAGGGAACCTGATCCACCCGGTTCGGGTGGGGGTCCGGACCATCCCGGGTGGGAACCGGATCCCCACCCGGGTCGGGTAGGGGTCCGGACCATCCCGGGTAGGAACCGGATCCACCCGGGTCGGGTGGGGGTCCGGACCATCCCGGGTTGAAACCGGGTCCACCCAGGCCGGGTGGGGGTCCAGACCATCCCGGGTGGGAACCGGACCCACCCGGGTCGGGTGGGGGGTCCGGACCATCCAGGGTGGGAACCGGGTCCACCCAGGCCGGGTGGGGGTCCAGACCATCCCGGTTGAGAACCGGATCCCCACCCGGGTCGGGTGGGGGTCCGGACCATCTCGGGTGGGAACCGGATCCACCCGGGTCGGGTGGGGGTCCGGACCATCCCGGTTGAGAACCGGATCCCCACCCGGGTCGGGTGGGGGTCCGGACCATCTCGGGTGGGATCCGGATCCACCCAGGCCGGGTGGGGGTCCGGACCATCCCGAGAGGAGCCGGTTGATGTGATTGACAACCTGCCATAAAACCAGGGCCAATCACTCCGATTACGTTGGGTTAACGTCATTCGGGGCAACCGAAAGAACCCTATTAGGATCCGGATCCACCCGGGTCCGGTTGGGGTCCGGACCATCTCGGGTGGGGACCGGATCCACCCGGGTCGGGTTGGGGTCCGGACCATCCCGGGAGGGAACCGGATCCACCCGGTTTGGGTGGGGGTCCGGACCATCCCGGGTGGGAACCGGATCCCCATCCGGGTCTGGTAGGGGTCCGGACCATCACGGGTGGGAACCGGATCCACCCGGGTCGGGTGGGGGTCCGGACCATCCCGGGTAGGAACCGGATCCACCCGGGTCGGGTGGGGGTCCGGACCATCCCGGTTGAGAACCGGATCCCCACCCAGGTCGTGTGGGGGTCCGGACCATCCCGGGTGGGAACCGGATCCACCCGGGTCGGGTTGGGGTCCGGACCATCCCGGGAGGGAACCGGATCCACCCGGTTCGGGTGGGGGTCCGGACCATCCCGGGTGGGAACCGGATCCCCACACGGGTCGGGTAGGGGTCCGGACCATCCCGGGTAGGAACCGGATCCACCCGGGTCGGGTGGGGGTCCGGACCATCCCGGGTAGGAACCGGATCCACCCGGGTCGGGTGGGGGTCCGAACCATCCCGGTTGAGAACCGCCGGGTGGGGGTCCGGACCATCTCGGGTGGGAACCGGATCCACCCAGGCCGGGTGGGGGTCCGGACCATCCCGAGAGGAGCCGGTTGATGTGATTGACAACCTGCCATAAAACCAGGGCCAATCACTCCGATTACGTTGGGTTACCGTCATTCGGGGCAACCGAAAGAACCCTATTAGGATCCGGATCCACCCGGGTCGGGTTGGGGTCCGGACCATCTCGGGTGGGGACCGGATCCACCCGGGTCGGGTTGGGGTCCGGCCCATCCCGGGAGGGAACCTGATCCACCCGGTTCGGGTGGGGGTCCGGACCATCCCGGGTGGGAACCGGATCCCCACCCGGGTCGGGTAGGGGTCCGGACCATCCCGGGTAGGAACCGGATCCACCCGGGTCGGGTGGGGGTCCGGACCATCCCGGGTTGAAACCGGGTCCACCCAGGCCGGGTGGGGGTCCAGACCATCCCGGGTGGGAACCGGACCCACCCGGGTCGGGTGGGGGGTCCGGACCATCCAGGGTGGGAACCGGGTCCACCCAGGCCGGGTGGGGGTCCAGACCATCCCGGTTGAGAACCGGATCCCCACCCGGGTCGGGTGGGGGTCCGGACCATCTCGGGTGGGAACCGGATCCACCCGGGTCGGGTGGGGGTCCGGACCATCCCGGTTGAGAACCGGATCCCCACCCGGGTCGGGTGGGGGTCCGGACCATCTCGGGTGGGATCCGGATCCACCCAGGCCGGGTGGGGGTCCGGACCATCCCGAGAGGAGCCGGTTGATGTGATTGACAACCTGCCATAAAACCAGGGCCAATCACTCCGATTACGTTGGGTTAACGTCATTCGGGGCAACCGAAAGAACCCTATTAGGATCCGGATCCACCCGGGTCCGGTTGGGGTCCGGACCATCTCGGGTGGGGACCGGATCCACCCGGGTCGGGTTGGGGTCCGGACCATCCCGGGAGGGAACCGGATCCACCCGGTTTGGGTGGGGGTCCGGACCATCCCGGGTGGGAACCGGATCCCCATCCGGGTCTGGTAGGGGTCCGGACCATCACGGGTGGGAACCGGATCCACCCGGGTCGGGTGGGGGTCCGGACCATCCCGGGTAGGAACCGGATCCACCCGGGTCGGGTGGGGGTCCGGACCATCCCGGTTGAGAACCGGATCCCCACCCAGGTCGTGTGGGGGTCCGGACCATCCCGGGTGGGAACCGGATCCACCCGGGTCGGGTTGGGGTCCGGACCATCCCGGGAGGGAACCTGATCCACCCGGTTCGGGTGGGGGTCCGGACCATCCCGGGTGGGAACCGGATCCCCACCCGGGTCGGGTAGGGGTCCGGACCATCCCGGGTAGGAACCGGATCCACCCGGGTCGGGTGGGGGTCCGGACCATCCCGGGTTGAAACCGGGTCCACCCAGGCCGGGTGGGGGTCCAGACCATCCCGGGTGGGAACCGGACCAACCCGGGTCGGGTGGGGGGTCCGGACCATCCAGGGTGGGAACCGGGTCCACCCAGGCCGGGTGGGGGTCCAGACCATCCCGGTTGAGAACCGGATCCCCACCCGGGTCGGGTGGGGGTCCGGACCATCTCGGGTGGGAACCGGATCCACCCGGGTCGGGTGGGGGTCCGGACCATCCCGGTTGAGAACCGGATCCCCACCCGGGTCGGGTGGGGGTCCGGACCATCTCGGGTGGGATCCGGATCCACCCAGGCCGGGCGGGGGTCCGGACCATCCCGAGAGGAGCCGGTTGATGTGATTGACAACCTGCCATAAAACCAGGGCCAATCACTCCGATTACGTTGGGTTAACGTCATTCGGGGCACCCGAAAGAACCCTATTAGGATCCGGATCCACCCGGGTCCGGTTGGGGTCCGGACCATCTCGGGTGGGGACCGGATCCACCCGGGTCGGGTTGGGGTCCGGACCATCCCGGGAGGGAACCGGATCCACCCGGTTCGGGTGGGGGTCCGGACCATCCCGGGTGGGAACCGGATCCCCATCCGGGTCTGGTAGGGGTCCGGACCATCACGGGTGGGAACCGGATCCACCCGGGTCAGGTGGGGGTCCGGACCATCCCGGGTAGGAACCGGATCCACCCGGGTCGGGTGGGGGTCCGGACCATCCCGGTTGAGAACCGGATCCCCACCCGGGTCGGGTGGGGGTCCGGACCATCCCGGTTGAGAACCGGATCCCCACCCGGGTCGGGTGGGGGTCCGGACCATCTCGGGTGGGATCCGGATCCACCCAGGCCGGGTGGGGGTCCGGACCATCCCGAGAGGAGCCGGTTGATGTGATTGACAACCTGCCATAAAACCAGGGCCAATCACTCCGATTACGTTGGGTTAACGTCATTCGGGGCAACCGAAAGAACCCTATTAGGATCCGGATCCACCCGGGTCCGGTTGGGGTCCGGACCATCTCGGGTGGGGACCGGATCCACCCGGGTCGGGTTGGGGTCCGGACCATCCCGGGAGGGAACCGGATCCACCCGGTTCGGGTGGGGGTCCGGACCATCCCGGGTGGGAACCGGATCCCCATCCGGGTCTGGTAGGGGTCCGGACCATCACGGGTGGGAACCGGATCCACCCGGGTCGGGTGGGGGTCCGGACCATCCCGGGTAGGAACCGGATCCACCCGGGTCGGGTGGGGGTCCGGACCATCCCGGTTGAGAACCGGATCCCCACCCAGGTCGTGTGGGGGTCCGGACCATCCCGGGTGGGAACCGGATCCACCCGGGTCGGGTTGGGGTCCGGACCATCCCGGGAGGGAACCTGATCCACCCGGTTCGGGTGGGGGTCCGGACCATCCCGGGTGGGAACCGGATCCCCACCCGGGTCGGGTAGGGGTCCGGACCATCCCGGGTAGGAACCGGATCCACCCGGGTCGGGTGGGGGTCCGGACCATCCCGGGTTGAAACCGGGTCCACCCAGGCCGGGTGGGGGTCCAGACCATCCCGGGTGGGAACCGGACCAACCCGGGTCGGGTGGGGGGTCCGGACCATCCAGGGTGGGAACCGGGTCCACCCAGGCCGGGTGGGGGTCCAGACCATCCCGGTTGAGAACCGGATCCCCACCCGGGTCGGGTGGGGGTCCGGACCATCTCGGGTGGGAACCGGATCCACCCGGGTCGGGTGGGGGTCCGGACCATCCCGGTTGAGAACCGGATCCCCACCCGGGTCGGGTGGGGGTCCGGACCATCTCGGGTGGGATCCGGATCCACCCAGGCCGGGCGGGGGTCCGGACCATCCCGAGAGGAGCCGGTTGATGTGATTGACAACCTGCCATAAAACCAGGGCCAATCACTCCGATTACGTTGGGTTAACGTCATTCGGGGCACCCGAAAGAACCCTATTAGGATCCGGATCCACCCGGGTCCGGTTGGGGTCCGGACCATCTCGGGTGGGGACCGGATCCACCCGGGTCGGGTTGGGGTCCGGACCATCCCGGGAGGGAACCGGATCCACCCGGTTCGGGTGGGGGTCCGGACCATCCCGGGTGGGAACCGGATCCCCATCCGGGTCTGGTAGGGGTCCGGACCATCACGGGTGGGAACCGGATCCACCCGGGTCAGGTGGGGGTCCGGACCATCCCGGGTAGGAACCGGATCCACCCGGGTCGGGTGGGGGTCCGGACCATCCCGGTTGAGAACCGGATCCCCACCCAGGTCGTGTGGGGGTTCGGACCATCCCGGGTGGGAACCGGATCCACCCGGGTCGGGTTGGGGTCCGGACCATCCCGGGAGGGAACCTGATCCACCCGGTTCGGGTGGGGGTCCGGACCATCCCGGGTGGGAACCGGATCCCCACCCGGGTCGGGTAGGGGTCCGGACCATCCCGGGTAGGAACCGGATCCACCCGGGTCGGGTGGGGGTCCGGACCATCCCGGGTTGAAACCGGGTCCACCCAGGCCGGGTGGGGGTCCAGACCATCCCGGGTGGGAACCGGACCCACCCGGGTCGGGTGGGGGGTCCGGACCATCCAGGGTGGGAACCGGGTCCACCCAGGCCGGGTGGGGGTCCAGACCATCCCGGTTGAGAACCGGGTCCCCACCCGGGTCGGGTGGGGGTCCGGACCATCTCGGGTGGGAACCGGATCCACCCGGGTCGGGTGGGGGTCCGGACCATCCCGGTTGAGAACCGGATCCCCACCCGGGTCGGGTGGGGGTCCGGACCATCTCGGGTGGGAACCGGATCCACCCGGGTCGGGTGGGGGTCCGGACCATCCCGGGTAGGAACCGGATCCACCCGGGTCGGGTGGGGGTCCGGACCATCCCGGTTGAGAACCGGATCCCCACCCAGGTCGTGTGGGGGTCCGGACCATCCCGGGTGGGAACCGGTTCCACCCGGGTCGGGTTGGGGTCTGGACCATCCCGGGAGGGAACCTGATCCACCCGGTTCGGGTGGGGGTCCGGACCATCCCGGGTGGGAACCGGATCCCCACCCGGGTCGGGTAGGGGTCCGGACCATCCCGGGTAGGAACCGGATCCACCCGGGTCGGGTGGGGGTCCGGACCATCCCGGGTTGAAACCGGGTCCACCCAGGCCGGGTGGGGGTCCAGACCATCCCGGGTGGGAACCGGACCCACCCAGGTCGGGTGGGGGGTCCGGACCATCCAGGGTGGGAACCGGGTCCACCCAGGCCGGGTGGGGGTCCAGACCATCCCGGTTGAGAACCGGATCCCCACCCGGGTCGGGTGGGGGTCCGGACCATCTCGGGTGGGAACCGGATCCACCCGGGTCGGGTGGGGGTCCGGACCATCCCGGTTGAGAACCGGATCCCCACCCGGGTCGGGTGGGGGTCCGGACCATCTCGGGTGGGATCCGGATCCACCCAGGCCGGGTGGGGGTCCGGACCATCCCGAGAGGAGCCGGTTGATGTGATTGACAACCTGCCATAAAACCAGGGCCAATCACTCCGATTACGTTGGGTTACCGTCATTCGGGGCAACCGAAAGAACCCTATTAGGATCCGGATCCACCCGGGTCCGGTTGGGGTCCGGACCATCTCGGGTGGGGACCGGATCCACCCGGGTCGGGTTGGGGTCCGGACCATCCCGGGAGGGAACCGGATCCACCCGGTTCGGGTGGGGGTCCGGACCATCCCGGGTGGGAACCGGATCCCCATCCGGGTCTGGTAGGGGTCCGGACCATCACGGGTGGGAACCGGATCCACCCGGGTCGGGTGGGGGTCCGGACCATCCCGGGTAGGAACCGGATCCACCCGGGTCGGGTGGGGGTCCGGACCATCCCGGTTGAGAACCGGATCCCCACCCAGGTCGTGTGGGGGTCCGGACCATCCCGGGTGGGAACCGGATCCACCCGGGTCGGGTTGGGGTCCGGACCATCCCGGGAGGGAACCTGATCCACCCGGTTCGGGTGGGGGTCCGGACCATCCCGGGTGGGAACCGGATCCCCACCCGGGTCGGGTAGGGGTCCGGACCATCCCGGGTAGGAACCGGATCCACCCGGGTCGGGTGGGGGTCCGGACCATCCCGGGTTGAAACCGGGTCCACCCAGGCCGGGTGGGGGTCCAGACCATCCCGGGTGGGAACCGGACCAACCCGGGTCGGGTGGGGGGTCCGGACCATCCAGGGTGGGAACCGGGTCCACCCAGGCCGGGTGGGGGTCCAGACCATCCCGGTTGAGAACCGGATCCCCACCCGGGTCGGGTAGGGGTCCGGACCATCTCGGGTGGGAACCGGATCCACCCGGGTCGGGTGGGGGTCCGGACCATCCCGGTTGAGAACCGGATCCCCACCCGGGTCGGGTGGGGGTCCGGACCATCTCGGGTGGGATCCGGATCCACCCAGGCCGGGCGGGGGTCCGGACCATCCCGAGAGGAGCCGGTTGATGTGATTGACAACCTGCCATAAAACCAGGGCCAATCACTCCGATTACGTTGGGTTAACGTCATTCGGGGCACCCGAAAGAACCCTATTAGGATCCGGATCCACCCGGGTCCGGTTGGGGTCCGGACCATCTCGGGTGGGGACCGGATCCACCCGGGTCGGGTTGGGGTCCGGACCATCCCGGGAGGGAACCGGATCCACCCGGTTCGGGTGGGGGTCCGGACCATCCCGGGTGGGAACCGGATCCCCATCCGGGTCTGGTAGGGGTCCGGACCATCACGGGTGGGAACCGGATCCACCCGGGTCAGGTGGGGGTCCGGACCATCCCGGGTAGGAACCGGATCCACCCGGGTCGGGTGGGGGTCCGGACCATCCCGGTTGAGAACCGGATCCCCACCCAGGTCGTGTGGGGGTTCGGACCATCCCGGGTGGGAACCGGATCCACCCGGGTCGGGTTGGGGTCCGGACCATCCCGGGAGGGAACCTGATCCACCCGGTTCGGGTGGGGGTCCGGACCATCCCGGGTGGGAACCGGATCCCCACCCGGGTCGGGTAGGGGTCCGGACCATCCCGGGTAGGAACCGGATCCACCCGGGTCGGGTGGGGGTCCGGACCATCCCGGGTTGAAACCGGGTCCACCCAGGCCGGGTGGGGGTCCAGACCATCCCGGGTGGGAACCGGACCCACCCGGGTCGGGTGGGGGGTCCGGACCATCCAGGGTGGGAACCGGGTCCACCCAGGCCGGGTGGGGGTCCAGACCATCCCGGTTGAGAACCGGGTCCCCACCCGGGTCGGGTGGGGGTCCGGACCATCTCGGGTGGGAACCGGATCCACCCGGGTCGGGTGGGGGTCCGGACCATCCCGGTTGAGAACCGGATCCCCACCCGGGTCGGGTGGGGGTCCGGACCATCTCGGGTGGGAACCGGATCCACCCGGGTCGGGTGGGGGTCCGGACCATCCCGGGTAGGAACCGGATCCACCCGGGTCGGGTGGGGGTCCGGACCATCCCGGTTGAGAACCGGATCCCCACCCAGGTCGTGTGGGGGTCCGGACCATCCCGGGTGGGAACCGGTTCCACCCGGGTCGGGTTGGGGTCTGGACCATCCCGGGAGGGAACCTGATCCACCCGGTTCGGGTGGGGGTCCGGACCATCCCGGGTGGGAACCGGATCCCCACCCGGGTCGGGTAGGGGTCCGGACCATCCCGGGTAGGAACCGGATCCACCCGGGTCGGGTGGGGGTCCGGACCATCCCGGGTTGAAACCGGGTCCACCCAGGCCGGGTGGGGGTCCAGACCATCCCGGGTGGGAACCGGACCCACCCAGGTCGGGTGGGGGGTCCGGACCATCCAGGGTGGGAACCGGGTCCACCCAGGCCGGGTGGGGGTCCAGACCATCCCGGTTGAGAACCGGATCCCCACCCGGGTCGGGTGGGGGTCCGGACCATCTCGGGTGGGAACCGGATCCACCCGGGTCGGGTGGGGGTCCGGACCATCCCGGTTGAGAACCGGATCCCCACCCGGGTCGGGTGGGGGTCCGGACCATCTCGGGTGGGATCCGGATCCACCCAGGCCGGGTGGGGGTCCGGACCATCCCGAGAGGAGCCGGTTGATGTGATTGACAACCTGCCATAAAACCAGGGCCAATCACTCCGATTACGTTGGGTTAACGTCATTCGGGGCAACCGAAAGAACCCTATTAGGATCCGGATCCACCCGGGTCCGGTTGGGGTCCGGACCATCTCGGGTGGGGACCGGATCCACCCGGGTCGGGTTGGGGTCCGGACCATCCCGGGAGGGAACCGGATCCACCCGGTTCGGGTGGGGGTCCGGACCATCCCGGGTGGGAACCGGATCCCCATCCGGGTCTGGTAGGGGTCCGGACTATCACGGGTGGGAACCGGATCCACCCGGGTCGGGTGGGGGTCCGGACCATCCCGGGTAGGAACCGGATCCACCCGGGTCGGGTGGGGGTCCGGACCATCCCGGTTGAGAACCGGATCCCCACCCAGGTCGTGTGGGGGTCCGGACCATCTCGGGTGGGAACCGGATCCACCCAGGCCGGGTGGGGGTCCGGACCATCCCGAGAGGAGCCGGTTGATGTGATTGACAACCTGCCATAAAACCAGGGCCAATCACTCCGATTACGTTGGGTTACCGTCATTCGGGGCAACCGAAAGAACCCCATTAGGATCCGGATCCACCCGGGTCGGGTTGGGGTCCGGACCATCTCGGGTGGGGACCGGATCCACCCGGGTCGGGTTGGGGTCCGGACCATCCCGGGAGGGAACCGGGTCCACCCGGTTCGGGTGGGGGTCCGGACCATCCCGGGTGGGAACCGGATCCACCCGGGTCGGGTGGGGTTCTGGACCATCCCGGGTGGGAACCGGATCCACCCGGGTCGGGTGGGGGTCCGGACCATCCGAAATGGGTACCGGATGGACCCATCCCGGGTGGGAACCGGATCCAACCATCCCCATCCTAGGGAGGGATGAAATAGCGCCACCCCCACCTAACTACCCGGCCAATCACATGGATAACGTTGGGTTACCATCATTGTGGGCCTTTGATTAAACTTTGCCACGGCCCTAGGGATGCATGGGAGGAGCAACACCCCACCCTATTCCAAGGACAGTCACCTCGATTACGTTGGCTTACCATCATTTGGAGCAAGCAAAAGAGCCTAGGGGATGGATGGCACAAAGAACTCCCTCGGTGCTCCTAGGCCAATCACTCGGATTACATTGGGTTACCGCAATTTGGGGCCACAAACGATGACATACCAGGGCCATAGAGAGGGGAGTGGAACGACATTCCCACCCTATACCACGGCCAATCACCTCGATTATGTTGGGCTACCATCCTTTGTGGCGACTGGAAAGAGTCGCCGGGGCCATAAGGAGGGAAATAAAACCCTCTCCTTAGGCTATTCCATGGCCAATCACATGGATTACGTTGGGTTACCATCATTTGGGGCAATTGGAAAGACTCACCAGGCCCTAGAGAGGGACAAATCACCCCTCTCCCTACCCTATTCCAGGGCCAATCACCTCGATTATGTTGGGTTACCATCATTTGGGGCAGTTGGAAAGACTCGCCCGAGCTCTAGGGAGGGACAAACTATCCCTCTCCCTACCCTATTCCAGGTCCAATCACTCGGGTTACATTGGGTTACCATCATTTGGGGCAGTTTTGGGATGGATATGAACCCGTGCAAGGGTGGATTTCAACATTGGGCCCGATCCACTCGGTTCACTGGAGTGCTCGGGTCATTCCAGCCGGGCAAAAGGACCGTTGGGATGGATACGAACCCGTAGAAAGGTACTTCCCACCCCGGTTGACACTTTCCCCCGGTCATCCAGGGCTTTCCACCTGGAAAAAGAGGTCCAGGAGCCCATCCAAGCCCGCGCAAGGGTGGATTTCGGCCTAGGCCGGTTCGTTGGAGTGCTTGGGTCATTCCAGCCGGTCAAACGGACCGTTGGGATAGATGTGAACCCGTAGAAAGGTAGTTCCCACCCCGGTTGACACTTCCCCCCGGTCATCCAGGCCGTTCCACCGGGAAAAGGAGGTCTCGGAGCCCATCCAAGCCCGCGCAAGGGTGGATTTCGACCTAGGCCGGTTCGTTGGAGTGCTTGGGTCATTCCAGCTGGTCAAAAGGACCCTTGGGATGGATGTGAACCCGTACAAGGGTGGTTCCTACTACGGCTGAAACTTTCCCCCTGTCATACATGTCTTTCCACCGGGAAAAGGAGATCCGGAGGCCATCCGAGCCCGTGCAAGGCGGATTTCTACCTTGGCCGGTTCATTGGAGTGCTTGGGTCATTCCAGTCGATCAAAAGGACCCTTGGGATGGATGTGAACCCGTACAAAGGTGGTTCCCACCCCGGTTGACACTTTCCCCCGGTCATCCAGGGATTTCCACCTGGAAAAAGAGGTCCCGGAGCCCATCCAAGCCCGCGCAAGGGTAGATTTCGACCTTGGCCGGTTCGTTGGAGTGCTTGGGTCATTCCAGCCGGTCAAAAGGACCCTTGGGATGGATGTGAACCCGTACAAAGGTGGTTCCCACCACGGGTGACATTTTCCCCTGGTCATCCATGCCTTTCCACCGGGAAAAGGAGGTCCCCGAGGTCATCCGAGCCCGTGCAAGGGTGGATTTCGTCCTCGGCCGGTTCGTTGGAGTGCTCGGGTCATTCCACCCGGTCAAAAGGACCCTTGGGATGGATATGAACCCGTACAAAGGTGGTTCTCACCACGGGTGACACTTTCCCCCGGTCATCCATGCCTTTCCACCGGGAAAAAGAGGTCCCGGAGGCCACCCGAGCCCGTGAAAGGGTGCATTTTGACCTTGGCCAGTTCATTGAAGCACCTGGGCCCTTCCAGCCGGTCCAAAGGACCCATGGGATGGATGTGAACCCGTAGAGAGGTGGTTCTCACCACGGCTGACACTTTTCCCCGGTCATCCAGGCCTTTCCACCGGGAAAAAGAGGTCCCGGAGTCCATCCGAGCCCGTGCAAGGGAGGAGTTCTACCTTGGCCGGATCCACCCGGGTCGTGTGGGGGGTCCGGACCATCCCGGGTGGGAACCGGATCCACCCGGGCCGAGTGGGGGGTCCGGACCATCCCGGGTGGGAACCGGATCCACCCGGGCCGGGTGGGGGGTCCGGACCATCCCGGGTGGGAACCGGGTCCATCCGGGTCGGATGGGGGGTCCGGCCCAGACCATCCAGGGTGGGAACAGGGTCCCTGGCAGGGTCCATCCGGGCCGGGTGGGGGTCCGGACCATCTCGGGTGGGGATCGGATCCACCCGGGCCAGGTGGGGGTTCGGACCATCCCGGGTGGGAACCGAGTCCACACATTCCGGGTGGGAACCGAGTCCACGGAGGCCGGAGGGAAGGGGGGGGGGGGGGGGGATTCTCGACCATCCCGGGTGGGGACCGCATCCGCCCGGGTCGGGTGGGGGTCCGGACCATCTTGGATGGGGACCGCATCAACCCGGGTAGGGTGGGGGACCGGACCATCCCGGGTGGGAACCGGGTCCACACAGGCCGGGTGGGGGGTCCAGACCATCCCAGGTGGGGATCGGATCCAACGGGGCGGGGTGGGGGTTCCGGACCACCCCGGGTGGGAACCGGGTCCACCCGGGCAGGGTGGGGGGTCCGGTCCATCCCGGGTTGAAACCGGGTCCACCCAGGCCGGGTGGGGGTCCAGACCATCCCGGGTGGGAACCGGACCCACCCGGGTCGGGTGGGGGGTCCGGACCATCCAGGGCGGGAACCGGGTCCACCCGGGCAGGGTGGGGGTCCGGACCATCCCGGATAGGAACCGGGTCCACCCGGGCCGGGTGGGGGTCCGGACCATCCCGGGTGGGAACTGGGTCCACACAGGCCTAGTAGGGGGTCCGTGCCATCCCGGGTGAGGATCGGATCCACCCGGGTCGGGTGGGGATCGGACCATCCCGGGTAGGAACCGGGTCCACCCGGGCGGGGTGAGGGGTCCGGACCATCCAGGGTGGGGAGCGGGTCCACCCAGACCGGTTGGGGGTCCGGTACATCCCGGGTGGGGATGGGACCCACCCGGGTCGGGGTCGGGTGGGGGTCCAGACCATCCGGGGTGGGAACCGGATCCACACAGGCCGGGTGGGGGGTCCGTTCCATCCCGGGTGGGGATCGGATCCAACCGGGCGGGGTGGGGGTTCCGGGCCATCCCGGGTGGGAACCAGGTCCACCCGGGCCGGGTGGGTGTCCGGACCATCCAGGGTGGGAACCGGGTCCACCCAGACCGGTTGGGGGTCCGGACCATCCCGGGTGGGGATGGGACCCACCCGGGTCGGGGTCGGGTGGGGGTCCGGACCATCCGGGGTGGGAACCGGGTCCACACAGGCCGGGTGGGGGGTCCGTGCCATCCCGGGTGGGGATCGGATCCAACCGGGCGGGGTGGGGGTTCCGGACCATCCCGGGTGGGAACCGGGTCCACCCGGGCGGGGTGGGGGGGGTCCGGACCATCCCGGGTTGAAACCGGGTCCACCCAGGCCGGGTGGGGGTCCAGACCATCCCGGGTGGGAACCGGACCCACCCGGGTCGGGTTGGGGGTCCGGACCATCCAGGGTGGGAACCGGGTCCACCCGGGCAGGGTGGGGGTCCGGACCATCCCGGGTGGGAACCGGGTCCACCCGGGCCGGGTGGGGGTCCGGACCATCCCGGGTGGGAACCGGGTCCACACAGGCCTGGTGCGGGGTCCGTGCCATCCGGGGCTGGGTGGGGGTTCTCAGAGGATTTGCAATACTACCTTGCCCAACCTTCACATTCCCACCCATTCACTACTCCTTGCCGACCACTTTGCTCCCATCCTTCTCGTCCCCACCCGCTCTTTCTTCCCACCCCTCCCCGGTCGGGTGGGGGTCCGGACGATCCCGGGTGGGAACCGGACCCACCCGGGTCGGGTGGGGGTTTCGGACCATCCCGGGTGGGAACCGGGTCCACCCGGGCCGGGTGGGTGTCCGGACCATCCCGGGTGGGAACCGGGTCCACACAGGCCTGGTGGGGGGTCCTTGCCGTCCCGGGTGAGGATCGGATCCACCCGGGTCGGGTGATGGCCCGGACCATCCCGGGTGGGAACCAGGTCCACCCGGGCCGGGTGGGTGTCCGGACCATCCAGGGTGGGAACCGGGTCCACCCAGACCGGTTGGGGGTCCGGACCATCCCGGGTGGGGATGGGACCCACCCGGGTCGGGGTCGGGTGGGGGTCCGGACCATCCGGGGTGGGAACCGGGTCCACACAGGCCGGGTGGGGGGTCCGTGCCATCCCGGGTGGGGATCGGATCCAACCGGGCGGGGTGGGGGTTCCGGACCATCCCGGGTGGGAACCGGGTCCACCCGGGCGGGGTGGGGGGGTCCGGACCATCCCGGGTTGAAACCGGGTCCACCCAGGCCGGGTGGGGGTCCAGACCATCCCGGGTGGGAACCGGACCCACCCGGGTCGGGTGGGGGGTCCGGACCATCCAGGGTGGGAACCGGGTCCACCCGGGCAGGGTGGGGGTCCGGACCATCCCGGGTGGGAACCGGGTCCACCCGGGCCGGGTGGGGGTCCGGACCATCCCGGGTGGGAACCGGGTCCACACAGGCCTGGTGCGGGGTCCGTGCCATCCCGGGTGAGGATCGGATCCACCCGGGTCGGGTGGGGATCGGACCATCCCGGGTGGGAACCGGGTCCACCCGGGCGGGGTGGGGGGTCCGGACCATCCAGGGTGGGGAGCGGGTCCACCCAGACCGGTTGGGGGTCCGGACCATCCCGGGTGGGGATGGGACCCACCCGGGTCGGGGTCGGGTGGGGGTCTGGACCATCCGGGGTAGGAACCGGGTCCACGCAGGCCGGGTGGGGGGTCCGTGCCATCCCGGGTGGGGATCGGATCCAACCGGGCGGGGTGGGGGTTCCGGACCATCCCGGGTGGGAACCGGGTCAACCCGGGCGGGGTGGGGGGTCCGGACCATCCCGGGTTGAAACCGGGTCCACCCAGACCGGGTGGGGGTCCAGACCATCCAGGGTGGGAACCGGGTCCACCCGGGCCGGGTGGGGGTCCGGACCATCCCGGGTGGGAACCGGGTCCACCCGGGCGGGGTGGGGGTTCCGGACCATACCCGGGTGGGGACCGGATCCGCCCCGGTCGGGTGGGGGTCCGGACGATCCCGGGTGGGAACCGGACCCACCCGGGTCGGGTGGGGGTTTCGGACCATCCCGGGTGGGAACCGGGTCCACCCGGGCCGGGTGGGTGTCCGGACCATCCCGGGTGGGAACCGGGTCCACACAGGCCTGGTGGGGGGTCCTTGCCGTCCCGGGTGAGGATCGGATCCACCCGGGTCGGGTGATGGCCCGGACCATCCCGGGTGGGAACCGGGTCCACCCAGGCTGGGTGGGGGTTCCGGACCATCCCGGGTGGGAACCGGGTCCACTTGGGCGGGGTGGGGGGTCCGGACCATCCCGGGTTGAAACCGGGTCCACCCAGGCCGGGTGGGGGTCCAGACCATCCCGGGTGGGAACCGGACCCACCCGGGTCGGGTGGGGGGTCCGGACCATCCCGGGTGGGGACCGGATCCGCCCCGGTCGGTTGGGGGTCCGGACGATCCCGGGTGGGAACCGGATCCACCCAGGCCGGGTGGGGGTCCAGACCATCACGAGTGGGAACCGGACCCACCAGGGTGGGAACCGGGTCCACCAGGGCAGGGTGGGGGTCCGGACCATCCCGGGTGGGAGCCGGGTCCACCCGTGCCGGGTGGGGGTCCGGACCATCCCGGGTGGGAACCGGGTCCACCCGTGTCGGGTGGGGGGTCCGGACCATCCAGGGTGGGAACCGGGTCCACCCGGGCAGGGTGGGGGTCCGGACCATCCCGGGTGGGAGCCGGGTCCACCCGTGGCGGGTGGGGGTCTGGACCATCCTGGGTGGGAACCGGGTCCACACAGGCCTGGTGGGGGGTCCGTGCCATCCCGGGTGAGGATCGGATCCACCCGGGTCGGGTGGGGGTCCGGACCATCCCGGGTGGGAACCGGGTCCACCCGGGCGGGGTGGGGGTTCCGGACCATATCCGGGTGGGGACCGAGTCCACGCAGGCCGGAGGGAAGGAAGGGGGGGGGGGGGGGGGTTTCCGGACCATCTCGGGTGGGGACCGCATCCACCCGGGTCGGGTGGGGGTCCGGACCATCTCGGGTGGGGACCGCATCCACCCGGGTAGGGTGGGGGACCAGACCATCCCGGGTTGAAACCGGGTCCACACAGGCCGGGTGGGGGTCCAGACCATCCCGGGTGGGGATGGGACCCACCCGGGTCGGGGTCGGGTGGGGTCCCGGACCATCCCTGGTGGGAACCACACCCACACCCACACCCACCTAGAGCCCTCAAAGGACCCAAAACCGAAACCGTGGGCGCATCCAAAACATTGAAAAAAAAAATGTCTCTTGGGACCGGAAAGGATCTCGGTCGAGAACCGAAGGTGGTGACCAAAAGGAAAAAGGGCTCTAGGGAGGGCAGGGGCCCTAACAAGGACCCACACCCACCCTAGAGCCCTAAAAGCCTAAAAGGACCCCGGTCGAAACCGAGGGCGTGACCAAAAAAAAAAAAAAAAAAGGGCTCTAGGGAAGGTAGGGGCCCGTGCAACGGCCCGCACCCACCCTAGAGCCCACGAAGGAACCAGGCCGAAATCGAGGTGGTGACCCAAGGGATCCGGTTTTCCGGCCCGGGTCGTTCGACCGACCGATCCGGTCCATCCGACCCACCGGGATGGCCCGGATGGGTCCGGTTCCCCACCGGGATGGCCCGGATGGGTCCGGTTTCTCACCCGGATGGTCCGGATGGATCAGGGTCCCCACCCGGATGACCCCGATGATCTGGTTCCCGACCCGGATGACCCGGTCGAAACGGTTTTCCACCCGCATGACACGGTCCGGCCCGGTTGATCTGGTTCCAATTCGGTACCCCACCCGGCCTCGGTCCGGTCGATACGCCGGATCCGGTTCATCCGGCTCCCCACCCGGACCATCCGGATGAACCGGTTCCCCGCCCGGTTGGTCCGGATCCCCATCCGGATGGTCCGGTCGGTCCGTTTCCCCACCAGGACGACCGGAACGATCCGGTTCCCCGCCCAGATGACCCGGATGATCTCGTTCCCCCATCCGACTGGTCCGGATTTCCACCCGGTTCCCAACGCGGATGGTCCGAATGGGTCCGGTCCCCCCCCGGATGGTCCGGATGAGCCCGTTTCCCCACCCGGATGACCCGGTCGATCCGTTTCCCACCCAAATGGTCCGAATGGGTCCGGTTCCCTGCCCGGATGGTCCGGATTGGTCTGGTTCCCCACCCGGGTGAGCCGGATGGTCGGTTCCTTCCCGACCCGGATGACCCGGTTGATCCGGTCGATCCGGTTCCCCACCCGGATGGTCCGGACGGGTCCGGTTCCCGACCCGGTACCCCCACCCCGGACGGACCGGTTGGGTCCGGTTCCCCATCCGGATGGTCCCGTTGGGTCCGGTTCCCCACCCGGATGGCCGGGATGGGTCCGGTTTCTCATCCAGATGGTCCGGATGGATCAGGGTCCCCACCCGGATGACCCCGATGATCCGGTTCCCGACCCGGATGACTCGGTCGATCCGGTTTTCCACCCGGATGAACCGGTTTCTCGGCCGGTCGGACCGGTTCCCCCTTCCCCACCCGTTTTCTCCATCCGGATGCTCCGATCGGTCCGTGTCCCCACCCAGATGGTCCGGATGGGTCCGGTTTTCCCCCCCGGTCCGGTTTCCCCACCCGGGGATGGTCCGGATGGGTCCGACTCCCCACCCGGATGGTCCGGATGGGTCCGGTCCCACGCGCGGATGGTCCGGATGGGTCCGGTTCTCCACCCGGATGACCCTGGTTGATCCGGTTCCCCACCCGGATGGTCGGGACGGGTCCGGTTCCCCACCCGGATGACCCGGATGGTCCGGATGGGTCCGGTTGTCCACCCGAATGACCCGGATGATCCGGTTCTCCTCCCGGATGACCCGGGTGATCCGGTTCCCCACCCGGATGACCCGGTTCCCTACCCGGATGGTCCGGATCGGTCCGGTTCCCCACCCG
>CANIUD010000452.1:0-2500 GCA_947470075.1 Closterium sp. Yama58-4
GGTCCGTGGTGCGGGCAGCACGAGGCCGCCTTCTCACGGGTCGCTTTCACTGTCGCCATTGTGGTTTTCAACCCATTGGCCTCCAGCCGCGTTGGCCTCCTTGGTCCGTGTTTCAAGACGGGTCGCATCAGCCCGTTTCGCCAGCGCCGACCCGTGAGGGCCATCCTCGGTCTCCGCCGCGGTGGGAGCGAGCTCCTTTTCCCGCGGCCTCGACCGGCGCTGCGTACCTCCGGCCCCCGTGAACGGGTCCCGCAGGTTGCTTGGGCTCATGCGCTTATCCTCCTGACGATTTCAAGCACTTTTTACTCTCTTTCCAAAGTTCTTTTCATCTTTCCCTCGCGGTACTTGTTCGCTATCGGAAACCTGGCCGTATTTAGCCTTGGATGGAGCTTACCACCCATGTTGGGGCTGCACTCCCAAGCAACCCGACTCTTCGGATGCGCCTCGTGAAGTGACGGGTCGTCGCCCGACGGGGGTGTCACCCTCTCTGCCGCCACTTTCCAGTGGACTTGAGGCGGCGCCCGTCACAGAGAACGCTTCCTTTTCAGACTACAATTCGGAGGGCCGGAGGCCCTCGGATTTCAAGCCTGGGCTTTTCCTTGGTCGCTCGCCGCTACCAAAGGAATCACGGTTGTTTTCTTTTCCTCCGCTTAGTAATATGCTTAAATTCAGCGGGTGGTCTCGCCTGACTTGAAGCCATCGTTTGGGGGTTTGCCCGGTTCTTCCCCGGTCCGACCATTTTTAGTACGAGCCCCGTCCGCCCCTCGCCCGGTCCGTGCGCGCTACTTTGGAGGGCGGAGACCGAGGGTTGCCACGCCCTCGGACTCCATTTCTCCGTTTCGCGGCCTTCTCGGGAGAGGAAAAGAGGAACCGGTTTGGCATCCGATACCCCCCCACCTGCTGGGAGGTCCGGACGGGGTCCGTTGGCCGGCTGGGTTCACCGGGCCCAGCGGGGTCGCCACCCGCCTCGTCGCGCTCGTCCCGCTCGCGTCCTCCCGGTTGGCATCCGGGGATCTGCACTGGGGTCGAGACGGAGAGGAGACGGGCTTGCGGCGGCCCTGCGATTTCAGCCGACTGCCCCCCGTTGTGCACGGGTTGCGACGGCCATCTCGTTTTCCCAGGTACGGGCGATTGTCTCGGGCAAAAACAGCCCGAGCGCCCCTCGTATGCCGGCGCACTTTGGCAGCTCCGTCCCGTTCATCCAGCCGCACGTTAGCCGCGTGCGGAGGGTGTGGGTGCGGAATGCGTGGCTCCACCTGGATGTGTGTGGCGTTCAAGCAGACGTGCCCTCGGCCGAGGCCTCGGGCGCAACATGCGTTCAAAGTTTCGATGATTCACGGAGTTTTGCAATTCGCATTACGTATCGCATTTCGCTGCGTTCTTCATCGAGCCAGGTTCCAAGATATCCATCGTCAGGAGTGGGGTCCCAGTTTTTATTAGGTGCCGGGGCTCGTGGGGGCCCCGCTCAAGGGGAGGGTTTTGCGACCGGACGGCCAGTCCCGATCGCGGAGAGGTCTATATCCCGTGCCCGTTCGCAGCTCCTTGATGCACTGCGATCGGGCCCGGCTGAGAAACGGTCCCTTGCCATCACCACGGGCGCCCCTTCCCAGCCAACCGAAGAGGATTTCGGAGGGCCGGGCGAGCAAGACCCCGCAGTCACACCAGCCGGTGCCAAGAGAGATTGGAGCACCGGTGGCGGGGGACGCTAGGTTAGAGGAGGAATCCGGCAAGCCCATTTTCTGAGGATACGTCCTAGGTCCGACGTCGAACTTCCCGGTGCTTCCGCTTTTGGGAGAGAGTCCGACCGGTTACCATCGGGGGAAAGGGATTTGGTTTTTGTTCCGCATGGACGCCCGGTGCCGCCGGGAAGCAGGCTCCCTGGTGTCGAGGCTCGTCGAGGTGCGGTACGGAGAGGACATCGGGTGCCACCCCGCTGCCCTAACCGACCGTGTTTCCCGACTTGCCTCGCTCCCGATCACGACTAGCCTTTGGGATGGCGGGCCTACTAAGCTAGTTGCGTGGGAGGGGGCTGCGACCTGATCTCCTGCGAGAGGAGGTCGCCCGGTCCCTCCGGTGTTGCGAGCAACACGCGGAAAAGCCGAGGGCGGTCGTTACGTCACTCGTTCTTAGGAGCGGTTGCCAAGGTCTGGGATCAACCGAGGCGGTGCTCCATGCCCGTCGGGGTGCGTCTTCCTTTAAGCACCACAACGAATCCATCGGTGCTCGATCTTTTTTCGAGCCACCGCACGCCCGCTTGCTCGCCGATCGCTCGCCAAAACGAACGACAAGGTCGCGGGGCACGGCCTGAGGTGGGGCTCGGCATTGTTCCGATGGGTTCTCCGACGAGGCCACGGGCTTGGAGATCCGGCGGGCCGGCTGAACGCCGGTCGTCGTCCTTCCAAGCCCTCGGGCGTGCTCTGAGCATCTCGCCTCCTCCGAGGAGGAGACAAGAGGCCCGGCCATCTCTCTCCGCCGCCGCCGCATCCGGGGCACGGGTGAA
>CANIUD010000452.1:7500-12500 GCA_947470075.1 Closterium sp. Yama58-4
ACCCTATTAGGATCCGGATCCACCCGGGTCGGGTTGGGGTCCGGACCATCCAAAAGGGGGACAGGATGGACCCAGCCCGGTTGGGAACCGAATCCACCCAGCCCAAGTCCTAGGGAGGGATAAAAAAGGCGCAAGCCCCCCCCACCGCACTCCTCGGCCAATCACCTGGATCACGTTGGCTTACCATCATTTGGGGCCTTTGGTAAAGTTTACCATGGCCCCAAGGATGAATGAGACGAACAACACCCCATCCCACCCCTAGGCCAATCACCTGGATCACGTTGGCTTACCATCATTTTGGGGCGATCTTGAATCGAACGGCCGGGTGGAGGTCCGGACCATCCTGGGTGCTATCCGGATCCACCCAGGCTGGATGGGGGTCCGGACCAACCCGGGTGGGAACCGGACCCACCCTGATCGGGGGTGGGGGTCCGGACCATCCCGGGTGGGAACCGGATCCAACCAGGCCGGGTGGGGGTCCGGACCATGCCGGGACGGAACCGGATCCACCGAGGCCGGGTGGGGGGTCCGGACCATGCTGGGACGGAACCGGATCCAACCAGGCCGGGTGGGGGTCCGGACCATGCCGGGACGGAACCGGATCCACCGAGGCCGGGTGGGGGGGTCCGGACCATGCTGGGACGGAACCGGATCCAACCAGGCCGGGTGGGGTCCGGACCATCCCGGTTGAGAACCGTCGGGTGGGGGTCCGGACCATCTCGGGTGGGAACCGGATCCACCCATGCCGGGTGGGGGTCCGGACCATCCCGAGAGGAGCCGGTTGATGTGATTGACAACCTGCCATAAAACCAGGGCCAATCACTCCGATTACGTTGGGTTACCGTCATTCGGGGCAACCGAAAGAACCCTATTAGGATCCGGATCCACCCGGGTCGGGTTGGGGTCCGGACCATCTCGGGTGGGGACCGGATCCACCCGGGTCGGGTTGGGGTCCGGACCATCCCGGGAGGGAACCGGATCCACCCGGTTCGGGTGGGGGTCCGGACCATCCCGGGTGGGAACCGGATCCCCACACGGGTCGGGTAGGGGTCCGGACCATCCCGGGTAGGAACCGGATCCACCCGGGTCGGGTGGGGGTCTGGACCATCCCGGGTAGGAACCGGATCCACCCGGGTCGGGTGGGGGTCCGAACCATCCCGGTTGAGAACCGCCGGGTGGGGGTCCGGACCATCTCGGGTGGGAACCGGATCCACCCAGGCCGGGTGGGGGTCCGGACCATCCCGAGAGGAGCCGGTTGATGTGATTGACAACCTGCCATAAAACCAGGGCCAATCACTCCGATTACGTTGGGTTACCGTCATTCGGGGCAACCGAAAGAACCCCATTAGGATCCGGATCCACCCGGGTCGGGTTGGGGTCCGGACCATCTCGGGTGGGGACCGGATCCACCCGGGTCGGGTTGGGGTCCGGCCCATCCCGGGAGGGAACCTGATCCACCCGGTTCGGGTGGGGGTCCGGACCATCCCGGGTGGGAACCGGATCCCCACCCGGGTCGGGTAGGGGTCCGGACCATCCCGGGTAGGAACCGGATCCACCCGGGTCGGGTGGGGGTCCGGACCATCCCGGGTTGAAACCGGGTCCACCCAGGCCGGGTGGGGGTCCAGACCATCCCGGGTGGGAACCGGACCCACCCGGGTCGGGTGGGGGGTCCGGACCATCCAGGGTGGGAACCGGGTCCACCCAGGCCGGGTGGGGGTCCAGACCATCCCGGTTGAGAACCGGATCCCCACCCGGGTCGGGTGGGGGTCCGGACCATCTCGGGTGGGAACCGGATCCACCCGGGTCGGGTGGGGGTCCGGACCATCCCGGTTGAGAACCGGATCCCCACCCGGGTCGGGTGGGGGTCCGGACCATCTCGGGTGGGATCCGGATCCACCCAGGCCGGGTGGGGGTCCGGACCATCCCGAGAGGAGCCGGTTGATGTGATTGACAACCTGCCATAAAACCAGGGCCAATCACTCCGATTACGTTGGGTTAACGTCATTCGGGGCAACCGAAAGAACCCTATTAGGATCCGGATCCACCCGGGTCCGGTTGGGGTCCGGACCATCTCGGGTGGGGACCGGATCCACCCGGGTCGGGTTGGGGTCCGGACCATCCCGGGAGGGAACCGGATCCACCCGGTTCGGGTGGGGGTCCGGACCATCCCGGGTGGGAACCGGATCCCCATCCGGGTCTGGTAGGGGTCCGGACCATCACGGGTGGGAACCGGATCCACCCGGGTCGGGTGGGGGTCCGGACCATCCCGGGTAGGAACCGGATCCACCCGGGTCGGGTGGGGGTCCGGACCATCCCGGTTGAGAACCGGATCCCCACCCAGGTCGTGTGGGGGTCCGGACCATCCCGGGTGGGAACCGGATCCACCCGGGTCGGGTTGGGGTCCGGACCATCCCGGGAGGGAACCTGATCCACCCGGTTCGGGTGGGGGTCCGGACCATCCCGGGTGGGAACCGGATCCCCACCCGGGTCGGGTAGGGGTCCGGACCATCCCGGGTAGGAACCGGATCCACCCGGGTCGGGTGGGGGTCCGGACCATCCCGGGTTGAAACCGGGTCCACCCAGGCCGGGTGGGGGTCCAGACCATCCCGGGTGGGAACCGGACCCACCCGGGTCGGGTGGGGGGTCCGGACCATCCAGGGTGGGAACCGGGTCCACCCAGGCCGGGTGGGGGTCCAGACCATCCCGGTTGAGAACCGGATCCCCACCCGGGTCGGGTGGGGGTCCGGACCATCTCGGGTGGGAACCGGATCCACCCGGGTCGGGTGGGGGTCCGGACCATCCCGGTTGAGAACCGGATCCCCACCCGGGTCGGGTGGGGGTCCGGACCATCCCGGGTGGGAACCGGGTCCACACAGGCCTGGTGCGGGGTCCGTGCCATCCCGGGTGAGGATCGGATCCACCCGGGTCGGGTGGGGATCGGACCATCCCGGGTGGGAACCGGGTCCACCCGGGCGGGGTGGGGGGTCCGGACCATCCAGGGTGGGGAGCGGGTCCACCCAGACCGGTTGGGGGTCCGGACCATCCCGGGTGGGGATGGGACCCACCCGGGTCGGGGTCGGGTGGGGGTCTGGACCATCCGGGGTAGGAACCGGGTCCACGCAGGCCGGGTGGGGGGTCCGTGCCATCCCGGGTGGGGATCGGATCCAACCGGGCGGGGTGGGGGTTCCGGACCATCCCGGGTGGGAACCGGGTCAACCCGGGCGGGGTGGGGGGTCCGGACCATCCCGGGTTGAAACCGGGTCCACCCAGACCGGGTGGGGGTCCAGACCATCCAGGGTGGGAACCGGGTCCACCCGGGCCGGGTGGGGGTCCGGACCATCCCGGGTGGGAACCGGGTCCACCCGGGCGGGGTGGGGGTTCCGGACCATACCCGGGTGGGGACCGGATCCGCCCCGGTCGGGTGGGGGTCTGGATTACGTTGGGTTACCATCATTTGGGGCAATTGGAAAGACTCACCAGGCCCTAGAGAGCGACAAATCACCCCTCTCCCTACCCTATTCCAGGGCCAATCACCTCGATTATGTTGGGTTACCATCATTTGGGGCAGTTGGAAAGACTCGCCCGAGCTCTAGGGAGGGACAAACTATCCCTCTCCCTACCCTATTCCAGGTCCAATCACTCGGGTTACATTGGGTTACCATCATTTGGGGCAGTTTTGGGATGGATATGAACCCGTGCAAGGGTGGATTTCAACATTGGGCCCGATCCACTCGGTTCACTGGAGTGCTCGGGTCATTCCAGCCGGGCAAAAGGACCGTTGGGATGGATACGAACCCGTAGAAAGGTACTTCCCACCCCGGTTGACACTTTCCCCCGGTCATCCAGGGCTTTCCACCTGGAAAAAGAGGTCCAGGAGCCCATCCAAGCCCGCGCAAGGGTGGATTTCGGCCTAGGCCGGTTCGTTGGAGTGCTTGGGTCATTCCAGCCGGTCAAACGGACCGTTGGGATAGATGTGAACCCGTAGAAAGGTAGTTCCCACCCCGGTTGACACTTCCCCCCGGTCATCCAGGCCGTTCCACCGGGAAAAGGAGGTCTCGGAGCCCATCCAAGCCCGCGCAAGGGTGGATTTCGACCTAGGCCGGTTCGTTGGAGTGCTTGGGTCATTCCAGCTGGTCAAAAGGACCCTTGGGATGGATGTGAACCCGTACAAGGGTGGTTCCTACTACGGCTGAAACTTTCCCCCTGTCATACATGTCTTTCCACCGGGAAAAGGAGATCCGGAGGCCATCCGAGCCCGTGCAAGGCGGATTTCTACCTTGGCCGGTTCATTGGAGTGCTTGGGTCATTCCAGTCGATCAAAAGGACCCTTGGGATGGATGTGAACCCGTACAAAGGTGGTTCCCACCCCGGTTGACACTTTCCCCCGGTCATCCAGGGATTTCCACCTGGAAAAAGAGGTCCCGGAGCCCATCCAAGCCCGCGCAAGGGTAGATTTCGACCTTGGCCGGTTCGTTGGAGTGCTTGGGTCATTCCAGCCGGTCAAAAGGACCCTTGGGATGGATGTGAACCCGTACAAAGGTGGTTCCCACCACGGGTGACATTTTCCCCTGGTCATCCATGCCTTTCCACCGGGAAAAGGAGGTCCCCGAGGTCATCCGAGCCCGTGCAAGGGTGGATTTCGTCCTCGGCCGGTTCGTTGGAGTGCTCGGGTCATTCCACCCGGTCAAAAGGACCCTTGGGATGGATATGAACCCGTACAAAGGTGGTTCTCACCACGGGTGACACTTTCCCCCGGTCATCCATGCCTTTCCACCGGGAAAAAGAGGTCCCGGAGGCCACCCGAGCCCGTGAAAGGGTGCATTTTGACCTTGGCCAGTTCATTGAAGCACCTGGGCCCTTCCAGCCGGTCCAAAGGACCCATGGGATGGATGTGAACCCGTAGAGAGGTGGTTCTCACCACGGCTGACACTTTTCCCCGGTCATCCAGGCCTTTCCACCGGGAAAAAGAGGTCCCGGAGTCCATCCGAGCCCGTGCAAGG
>CANIUD010000452.1:22500-27500 GCA_947470075.1 Closterium sp. Yama58-4
CACAAAAAGTCCGGGCGTCCCGGTCCACGTCAAACGCGGACCGATGTGGTGAATCGATGGGTCTCGAAGGCTCGACGGATTACCTGGGTAAACCACCGGGCCTTTGTGGAGAGGGTCCTTTACCTCCTCTTCCACGTGATATGACTACAGAAAGTAACGGGATCACCTTGGCTTACCAAATTTTTTAAAATTTGCACAACATGCAGGACCAGTGGAGTAGAAACAAAACAGTCTGGCATGCGCCGAGTTCAATCACATGGATTACATTGGGTTACCGACGTTTACAGCTAGCAATAAACGGTGGAGCCGACGGCTTGGACAAAGCTAGACCGTCACACTTCACACGTAACACAATCTCCCGGATCACGTTGGCTTACCATTATATGATCGAATGCGCCACTTCAGCAGGCAAGCATAAAATGCACCTGCCCCCAGCCCATTCCCAGCCCAATCACCCGGATAACGTTGGGTTACCGTTGTTCCAAAAGTCCCACACTAAAGGGAACCCATCCAGTTCCGATTGGGGGGTCCGGACCATCCCGGGTGGGAACCGGATCCACCCAGGCCGGGTGGGGGTCCGGACCATCCCGGGTGGGAACCGGATCCACCGAGGCGGGGTGGGGGTCCGGACCATCTCAGGTGGGAACCGGATCCACCCAGGATAGGGGGTGGGGGTCCGGACCATCCAAAAGGGGGACAGGATGGACCCAGCCCGGTTGGGAACCGAATCCACCCAGCCCAAGTCCTAGGGAGGGATAAAAAAGGCGCAAGCCCCCCCCACCGCACTCCTCGGCCAATCACCTGGATCACGTTGGCTTACCATCATTTGGGGCCTCTGGTAAAGTTTACCATGGCCCCAAGGATGAATGAGACGAACAACACCCCATCCCACCCCAAGGCCAATCACCTGGATCACGTTGGCTTACCATCATTTTGGGGCGATCTTGAATCGAACGGCCGGGTGGAGGTCCGGACCATCCTGGGTGCTATCCGGATCCACCCAGGCTGGATGGGGGTCCGGACCAACCCGGGTGGGAAACGGACCCACCCTGATCGGGGGTGGGGGTCCGGACCATCCCGGGTGGGAACCGGATCCAACCAGGCCGGGTGGGGGTCCGGACCATGCCGGGACGGAACCGGATCCACCGAGGCCGGGTGGGGGGTCCGGACCATGCTGGGACGGAACCGGATCCAACCAGGCCGGGTGGGGGTCCGGACCATGCCGGGACGGAACCGGATCCACCGAGGCCGGGTGGGGGGGTCCGGACCATGCTGGGACGGAACCGGATCCAACCAGGCCGGGTGGGGTCCGGACCATCCCGGTTGAGAACCGCCGGGTGGGGGTCCGGACCATCTCGGGTGGGAACCGGATCCACCCAGGCCGGGTGGGGGTCCGGACCATCCCGAGAGGAGCCGGTTGATGTGATTGACAACCTGCCATAAAACCAGGGCCAATCACTCCGATTACGTTGGGTTACCGTCATTCGGGGCAACCGAAAGAACCCCATTAGGATCCGGATCCACCCGGGTCGGGTTGGGGTCCGGACCATCTCGGGTGGGGACCGGATCCACCCGGGTCGGGTTGGGGTCCGGCCCATCCCGGGAGGGAACCTGATCCACCCGGTTCGGGTGGGGGTCCGGACCATCCCGGGTGGGAACCGGATCCCCACCCGGGTCGGGTAGGGGTCCGGACCATCCCGGGTAGGAACCGGATCCACCCGGGTCGGGTGGGGGTCCGGACCATCCCGGGTTGAAACCGGGTCCACCCAGGCCGGGTGGGGGTCCAGACCATCCCGGGTGGGAACCGGACCCACCCGGGTCGGGTGGGGGGTCCGGACCATCCAGGGTGGGAACCGGGTCCACCCAGGCCGGGTGGGGGTCCAGACCATCCCGGTTGAGAACCGGATCCCCACCCGGGTCGGGTGGGGGTCCGGACCATCTCGGGTGGGAACCGGATCCACCCGGGTCGGGTGGGGGTCCGGACCATCCCGGTTGAGAACCGGATCCCCACCCGGGTCGGGTGGGGGTCCGGACCATCTCGGGTGGGATCCGGATCCACCCAGGCCGGGTGGGGGTCCGGACCATCCCGAGAGGAGCCGGTTGATGTGATTGACAACCTGCCATAAAACCAGGGCCAATCACTCCGATTACGTTGGGTTAACGTCATTCGGGGCAACCGAAAGAACCCTATTAGGATCCGGATCCACCCGGGTCCGGTTGGGGTCCGGACCATCTCGGGTGGGGACCGGATCCACCCGGGTCGGGTTGGGGTCCGGACCATCCCGGGAGGGAACCGGATCCACCCGGTTCGGGTGGGGGTCCGGACCATCCCGGGTGGGAACCGGATCCCCATCCGGGTCTGGTAGGGGTCCGGACCATCACGGGTGGGAACCGGATCCACCCGGGTCGGGTGGGGGTCCGGACCATCCCGGGTAGGAACCGGATCCACCCGGGTCGGGTGGGGGTCCGGACCATCCCGGTTGAGAACCGGATCCCCACCCAGGTCGTGTGGGGGTCCGGACCATCCCGGGTGGGAACCGGATCCACCCGGGTCGGGTTGGGGTCCGGACCATCCCGGGAGGGAACCTGATCCACCCGGTTCGGGTGGGGGTCCGGACCATCCCGGGTGGGAACCGGATCCCCACCCGGGTCGGGTAGGGGTCCGGACCATCCCGGGTAGGAACCGGATCCACCCGGGTCGGGTGGGGGTCCGGACCATCCCGGGTTGAAACCGGGTCCACCCAGGCCGGGTGGGGGTCCAGACCATCCCGGGTGGGAACCGGACCCACCCGGGTCGGGTGGGGGGTCCGGACCATCCAGGGTGGGAACCGGGTCCACCCAGGCCGGGTGGGGGTCCAGACCATCCCGGTTGAGAACCGGATCCCCACCCGGGTCGGGTGGGGGTCCGGACCATCTCGGGTGGGAACCGGATCCACCCGGGTCGGGTGGGGGTCCGGACCATCCCGGTTGAGAACCGGATCCCCACCCGGGTCGGGTGGGGGTCCGGACCATCCCGGGTGGGAACCGGGTCCACACAGGCCTGGTGCGGGGTCCGTGCCATCCCGGGTGAGGATCGGATCCACCCGGGTCGGGTGGGGATCGGACCATCCCGGGTGGGAACCGGGTCCACCCGGGCGGGGTGGGGGGTCCGGACCATCCAGGGTGGGGAGCGGGTCCACCCAGACCGGTTGGGGGTCCGGACCATCCCGGGTGGGGATGGGACCCACCCGGGTCGGGGTCGGGTGGGGGTCTGGACCATCCGGGGTAGGAACCGGGTCCACGCAGGCCGGGTGGGGGGTCCGTGCCATCCCGGGTGGGGATCGGATCCAACCGGGCGGGGTGGGGGTTCCGGACCATCCCGGGTGGGAACCGGGTCAACCCGGGCGGGGTGGGGGGTCCGGACCATCCCGGGTTGAAACCGGGTCCACCCAGACCGGGTGGGGGTCCAGACCATCCAGGGTGGGAACCGGGTCCACCCGGGCCGGGTGGGGGTCCGGACCATCCCGGGTGGGAACCGGGTCCACCCGGGCGGGGTGGGGGTTCCGGACCATACCCGGGTGGGGACCGGATCCGCCCCGGTCGGGTGGGGGTCTGGATTACGTTGGGTTACCATCATTTGGGGCAATTGGAAAGACTCACCAGGCCCTAGAGAGCGACAAATCACCCCTCTCCCTACCCTATTCCAGGGCCAATCACCTCGATTATGTTGGGTTACCATCATTTGGGGCAGTTGGAAAGACTCGCCCGAGCTCTAGGGAGGGACAAACTATCCCTCTCCCTACCCTATTCCAGGTCCAATCACTCGGGTTACATTGGGTTACCATCATTTGGGGCAGTTTTGGGATGGATATGAACCCGTGCAAGGGTGGATTTCAACATTGGGCCCGATCCACTCGGTTCACTGGAGTGCTCGGGTCATTCCAGCCGGGCAAAAGGACCGTTGGGATGGATACGAACCCGTAGAAAGGTACTTCCCACCCCGGTTGACACTTTCCCCCGGTCATCCAGGGCTTTCCACCTGGAAAAAGAGGTCCAGGAGCCCATCCAAGCCCGCGCAAGGGTGGATTTCGGCCTAGGCCGGTTCGTTGGAGTGCTTGGGTCATTCCAGCCGGTCAAACGGACCGTTGGGATAGATGTGAACCCGTAGAAAGGTAGTTCCCACCCCGGTTGACACTTCCCCCCGGTCATCCAGGCCGTTCCACCGGGAAAAGGAGGTCTCGGAGCCCATCCAAGCCCGCGCAAGGGTGGATTTCGACCTAGGCCGGTTCGTTGGAGTGCTTGGGTCATTCCAGCTGGTCAAAAGGACCCTTGGGATGGATGTGAACCCGTACAAGGGTGGTTCCTACTACGGCTGAAACTTTCCCCCTGTCATACATGTCTTTCCACCGGGAAAAGGAGATCCGGAGGCCATCCGAGCCCGTGCAAGGCGGATTTCTACCTTGGCCGGTTCATTGGAGTGCTTGGGTCATTCCAGTCGATCAAAAGGACCCTTGGGATGGATGTGAACCCGTACAAAGGTGGTTCCCACCCCGGTTGACACTTTCCCCCGGTCATCCAGGGATTTCCACCTGGAAAAAGAGGTCCCGGAGCCCATCCAAGCCCGCGCAAGGGTAGATTTCGACCTTGGCCGGTTCGTTGGAGTGCTTGGGTCATTCCAGCCGGTCAAAAGGACCCTTGGGATGGATGTGAACCCGTACAAAGGTGGTTCCCACCACGGGTGACATTTTCCCCTGGTCATCCATGCCTTTCCACCGGGAAAAGGAGGTCCCCGAGGTCATCCGAGCCCGTGCAAGGGTGGATTTCGTCCTCGGCCGGTTCGTTGGAGTGCTCGGGTCATTCCACCCGGTCAAAAGGACCCTTGGGATGGATATGAACCCGTACAAAGGTGGTTCTCACCACGGGTGACACTTTCCCCCGGTCATCCATGCCTTTCCACCGGGAAAAAGAGGTCCCGGAGGCCACCCGAGCCCGTGAAAGGGTGCATTTTGACCTTGGCCAGT
>CANIUD010000452.1:37500-49900 GCA_947470075.1 Closterium sp. Yama58-4
GTTTCCCGTTGCCCATTGAGTTTTAGCAAGAGGCGGGGTCTCTGCATTGAATTTTAGCCAGAGCCCCCGCCTCCCAGATGGCCCTCCTCTCCACAAGTACGTCCCGCCCCCTGCCTCTGGGGGTCAAAGTGCACGCCAACCCTCCGAAGAGTGTCGAAGCACACAAAAAGTCCGGGCGTCCCGGTCCACGTCAAACGCGGACCGATGTGGTGAATCGATGGGTCTCGAAGGCTCGACGGATTACCTGGGTAAACCACCGGGCCTTTGTGGAGAGGGTCCTTTACCTCCTCTTCCACGTGATATAACTACAGAAAGTAACGGGATCACCTTGGCTTACCAAATTTTTTAAAATTTGCACAACATGCAGGACCAGTGGAGTAGAAACAAAACAGTCTGGCATGCGCCGAGTTCAATCACATGGATTACATTGGGTTACCGACGTTTACAGCTAGCAATAAACGGTGGAGCCGACGGCTTGGACAAAGCTAGACCGTCACACTTCACACGTAACACAATCTCCCGGATCACGTTGGCTTACCATTATATGATCGAATGCGCCACTTCAGCAGGCAAGCATAAAATGCACCTGCCCCCAGCCCATTCCCAGCCCAATCACCCGGATAACGTTGGGTTACCGTTGTTCCAAAAGTCCCACACTAAAGGGAACCCATCCAGTTCCGATTGGGGGGTCCGGACCATCCCGGGTGGGAACCGGATCCACCCAGGCCGGGTGGGGGTCCGGACCATCCCGGGTGGGAACCGGATCCACCGAGGCGGGGTGGGGGTCCGGACCATCTCAGGTGGGAACCGGATCCACCCAGGATAGGGGGTGGGGGTCCGGACCATCCAAAAGGGGGACAGGATGGACCCAGCCCGGTTGGGAACCGAATCCACCCAGCCCAAGTCCTAGGGAGGGATAAAAAAGGCGCAAGCCCCCCCCACCGCACTCCTCGGCCAATCACCTGGATCACGTTGGCTTACCATCATTTGGGGCCTCTGGTAAAGTTTACCATGGCCCCAAGGATGAATGAGACGAACAACACCCCATCCCACCCCAAGGCCAATCACCTGGATCACGTTGGCTTACCATCATTTTGGGGCGATCTTGAATCGAACGGCCGGGTGGAGGTCCGGACCATCCTGGGTGCTATCCGGATCCACCCAGGCTGGATGGGGGTCCGGACCAACCCGGGTGGGAACCGGACCCACCCTGATCGGGGGTGGGGGTCCGGACCATCCCGGGTGGGAACCGGATCCAACCAGGCCGGGTGGGGGTCCGGACCATGCCGGGACGGAACCGGATCCACCGAGGCCGGGTGGGGGGTCCGGACCATGCTGGGACGGAACCGGATCCAACCAGGCCGGGTGGGGGTCCGGACCATGCCGGGACGGAACCGGATCCACCGAGGCCGGGTGGGGGGGTCCGGACCATGCTGGGACGGAACCGGATCCAACCAGGCCGGGTGGGGTCCGGACCATCCCGGTTGAGAACCGCCGGGTGGGGGTCCGGACCATCTCGGGTGGGAACCGGATCCACCCATGCCGGGTGGGGGTCCGGACCATCCCGAGAGGAGCCGGTTGATGTGATTGACAACCTGCCATAAAACCAGGGCCAATCACTCCGATTACGTTGGGTTACCGTCATTCGGGGCAACCGAAAGAACCCTATTAGGATCCGGATCCACCCGGGTCGGGTTGGGGTCCGGACCATCTCGGGTGGGGACCGGATCCACCCGGGTCGGGTTGGGGTCCGGACCATCCCGGGAGGGAACCGGATCCACCCGGTTCGGGTGGGGGTCCGGACCATCCCGGGTGGGAACCGGATCCCCACACGGGTCGGGTAGGGGTCCGGACCATCCCGGGTAGGAACCGGATCCACCCGGGTCGGGTGGGGGTCTGGACCATCCCGGGTAGGAACCGGATCCACCCGGGTCGGGTGGGGGTCCGAACCATCCCGGTTGAGAACCGCCGGGTGGGGGTCCGGACCATCTCGGGTGGGAACCGGATCCACCCAGGCCGGGTGGGGGTCCGGACCATCCCGAGAGGAGCCGGTTGATGTGATTGACAACCTGCCATAAAACCAGGGCCAATCACTCCGATTACGTTGGGTTACCGTCATTTGGGGCAACCGAAAGAACCCTATTAGGATCCGGATCCACCCGGGTCGGGTTGGGGTCCGGACCATCTCGGGTGGGGACCGGATCCACCCGGGTCGGGTTGGGGTCCGGCCCATCCCGGGAGGGAACCTGATCCACCCGGTTCGGGTGGGGGTCCGGACCATCCCGGGTGGGAACCGGATCCCCACCCGGGTCGGGTAGGGGTCCGGACCATCCCGGGTAGGAACCGGATCCACCCGGGTCGGGTGGGGGTCCGGACCATCCCGGGTTGAAACCGGGTCCACCCAGGCCGGGTGGGGGTCCAGACCATCCCGGGTGGGAACCGGACCCACCCGGGTCGGGTGGGGGGTCCGGACCATCCAGGGTGGGAACCGGGTCCACCCAGGCCGGGTGGGGGTCCAGACCATCCCGGTTGAGAACCGGATCCCCACCCGGGTCGGGTGGGGGTCCGGACCATCTCGGGTGGGAACCGGATCCACCCGGGTCGGGTGGGGTCCGGACCATCCCGGTTGAGAACCGGATCCCCACCCGGGTCGGGTGGGGGTCCGGACCATCTCGGGTGGGATCCGGATCCACCCAGGCCGGGTGGGGGTCCGGACCATCCCGAGAGGAGCCGGTTGATGTGATTGACAACCTGCCATAAAACCAGGGCCAATCACTCCGATTACGTTGGGTTAACGTCATTCGGGGCAACCGAAAGAACCCTATTAGGATCCGGATCCACCCGGGTCCGGTTGGGGTCCGGACCATCTCGGGTGGGGACCGGATCCACCCGGGTCGGGTTGGGGTCCGGACCATCCCGGGAGGGAACCGGATCCACCCGGTTCGGGTGGGGGTCCGGACCATCCCGGGTGGGAACCGGATCCCCACACGGGTCGGGTAGGGGTCCGGACCATCACGGGTGGGAACCGGATCCACCCGGGTCGGGTGGGGGTCCGGACCATCCCGGGTAGGAACCGGATCCACCCGGGTCGGGTGGGGGTCCGGACCATCCCGGTTGAGAACCGGATCCCCACCCAGGTCGTGTGGGGGTCCGGACCATCCCGGGTGGGAACCGGATCCACCCGGGTCGGGTTGGGGTCCGGACCATCCCGGGAGGGAACCTGATCCACCCGGTTCGGGTGGGGGTCCGGACCATCCCGGGTGGGAACCGGATCCCCACCCGGGTCGGGTAGGGGTCCGGACCATCCCGGGTAGGAACCGGATCCACCCGGGTCGGGTGGGGGTCCGGACCATCCCGGGTTGAAACCGGGTCCACCCAGGCCGGGTGGGGGTCCAGACCATCCCGGGTGGGAACCGGACCCACCCGGGTCGGGTGGGGGGTCCGGACCATCCAGGGTGGGAACCGGGTCCACCCAGGCCGGGTGGGGGTCCAGACCATCCCGGTTGAGAACCGGATCCCCACCCGGGTCGGGTGGGGGTCCGGACCATCTCGGGTGGGAACCGGATCCACCCGGTTGAGAACCGGGTGGGGGTCCGGACCATCCCGGATCCGGATCCCCACCCGGCCGGACCATCTCGGGTGGGATCCGGATCCACCCAGATCCCGAGAGGAGCCGGTGATGTGATTGACAACCTGCCATAAAACCAGGGCCAATCACTCCGATTACGTTGGGTTAACGTCATTCGGGGCACCCGAAAGAACCCTATTAGGATCCGGATCCACCCGGGTCCGGTTGGGGTCCGGACCATCTCGGGTGGGGACCGGATCCACCCGGGTCGGGTTGGGGTCCGGACCATCCCGGGAGGGAACCGGATCCACCCGGTTCGGGTGGGGGTCCGGACCATCCCGGGTGGGAACCGGATCCCCATCCGGGTCTGGTAGGGGTCCGGACCATCACGGGTGGGAACCGGATCCACCCGGGTCGGGTGGGGGTCCGGACCATCCCGGGTAGGAACCGGATCCACCCGGGTCGGGTGGGGGTCCGGACCATCCCGGTTGAGAACCGGATCCCCACCCAGGTCGTGTGGGGGTTCGGACCATCCCGGGTGGGAACCGGATCCACCCGGGTCGGGTTGGGGTCCGGACCATCCCGGGAGGGAACCTGATCCACCCGGTTCGGGTGGGGGTCCGGACCATCCCGGGTGGGAACCGGATCCCCACCCGGGTCGGGTAGGGGTCCGGACCATCCCGGGTAGGAACCGGATCCACCCGGGTCGGGTGGGGGTCCGGACCATCCCGGGTTGAAACCGGGTCCACCCAGGCCGGGTGGGGGTCCAGACCATCCCGGGTGGGAACCGGACCCACCCGGGTCGGGTGGGGGTCCGGACCATCCAGGGTGGGAACCGGGTCCACCCAGGCCGGGTGGGGGTCCAGACCATCCCGGTTGAGAACCGGATCCCCACCCGGGTCGGGTGGGGGTCCGGACCATCTCGGGTGGGAACCGGATCCACCCGGGTCGGGTGGGGGTCCGGACCATCCCGGTTGAGAACCGGATCCCCACCCGGGTCGGGTGGGGGTCCGGACCATCTCGGGTGGGAACCGGATCCACCCGGGTCGGGTGGGGGTCCGGACCATCCCGGGTAGGAACCGGATCCACCCGGGTCGGGTGGGGGTCCGGACCATCCCGGTTGAGAACCGGATCCCCACCCAGGTCGTGTGGGGGTCCGGACCATCCCGGGTGGGAACCGGATCCCCACCCGGGTCGGGTTGGGGTCCGGACCATCCCGGGTAGGAACCGGATCCACCCGGGTCGGGTGGGGGTCCGGACCATCCCGGGTGGGAACCGGGTCCACCCAGGCCGGGTGGGGGTCCAGACCATCCCGGGTGGGAACCGGACCCACCCGGGTCGGGTGGGGGGTCCGGACCATCCAGGGTGGGAACCGGATCCACCCAGGCCGGGTGGGGGTCCAGACCATCCCGGTTGAGAACCGGATCCCCACCCGGGTCGGGTGGGGGTCCGGACCATCTCGGGTGGGAACCGGATCCACCCGGGTCGGGTGGGGGTCCGGACCATCCCGGTTGAGAACCGGATCCCCACCCGGGTCGGGTGGGGGTCCGGACCATCTCGGGTGGGATCCGGATCCACCCAGGCCGGGTGGGGGTCCGGACCATCCCGAGAGGAGCCGGTTGATGTGATTGACAACCTGCCATAAAACCAGGGCCAATCACTCCGATTACGTTGGGTTAACGTCATTCGGGGCAACCGAAAGAACCCTATTAGGATCCGGATCCACCCGGGTCCGGTTGGGGTCCGGACCATCTCGGGTGGGGACCGGATCCACCCGGGTCGGGTTGGGGTCCGGACCATCCCGGGAGGGAACCGGATCCACCCGGTTCGGGTGGGGGTCCGGACCATCCCGGGTGGGAACCGGATCCCCATCCGGGTCTGGTAGGGGTCCGGACTATCACGGGTGGGAACCGGATCCACCCGGGTCGGGTGGGGGTCCGGACCATCCCGGGTAGGAACCGGATCCACCCGGGTCGGGTGGGGGTCCGGACCATCCCGGTTGAGAACCGGATCCCCACCCAGGTCGTGTGGGGGTCCGGACCATCTCGGGTGGGAACCGGATCCACCCAGGCCGGGTGGGGGTCCGGACCATCCCGAGAGGAGCCGGTTGATGTGATTGACAACCTGCCATAAAACCAGGGCCAATCATTCCGATTACGTTGGGTTACCGTCATTCGGGGCAACCGAAAGAACCCCATTAGGATCCGGATCCACCCGGGTCGGGTTGGGGTCCGGACCATCTCGGGTGGGGACCGGATCCACCCGGGTCGGGTTGGGGTCCGGACCATCCCGGGAGGGAACCGGGTCCACCCGGTTCGGGTGGGGGTCCGGACCATCCCGGGTGGGAACCGGATCCACCCGGGTCGGGTGGGGTTCTGGACCATCCCGGGTGGGAACCGGATCCACCCGGGTCGGGTGGGGGTCCGGACCATCCGAAATGGGTACCGGATGGACCCATCCCGGGTGGGAACCGGATCCAACCATCCCCATCCTAGGGAGGGATGAAATAGCGCCACCCCCACCTAACTACCCGGCCAATCACATGGATAACGTTGGGTTACCATCATTGTGGGCCTTTGATTAAACTTTGCCACGGCCCTAGGGATGCATGGGAGGAGCAACACCCCACCCTATTCCAAGGACAGTCACCTCGATTACGTTGGCTTACCATCATTTGGAGCAAGCAAAAGAGCCTAGGGGATGGATGGCACAAAGAACTCCCTCGGTGCTCCTAGGCCAATCACTCGGATTACATTGGGTTACCGCAATTTGGGGCCACAAACGATGACATACCAGGGCCATAGAGAGGGGAGTGGAACGACATTCCCACCCTATACCACGGCCAATCACCTCGATTATGTTGGGCTACCATCCTTTGTGGCGACTGGAAAGAGTCGCCGGGGCCATAAGGAGGGAAATAAAACCCTCTCCTTAGGCTATTCCATGGCCAATCACATGGATTACGTTGGGTTACCACCATTTGGGGCAATTGGAAAGACTCACCAGGCCCTAGAGAGGGACAAATCACCCCTCTCCCTACCCTATTCCAGGGCCAATCACCTCGATTATGTTGGGTTACCATCATTTGGGGCAGTTGGAAAGACTCGCCCGAGCTCTAGGGAGGGACAAACTATCCCTCTCCCTACCCTATTCCAGGTCCAATCACTCGGGTTACATTGGGTTACCATCATTTGGGGCAGTTTTGGGATGGATATGAACCCGTGCAAGGGTGGATTTCAACATTGGGCCCGATCCACTCGGTTCACTGGAGTGCTCGGGTCATTCCAGCCGGGCAAAAGGACCGTTGGGATGGATACGAACCCGTAGAAAGGTACTTCCCACCCCGGTTGACACTTTCCCCCGGTCATCCAGGGCTTTCCACCTGGAAAAAGAGGTCCAGGAGCCCATCCAAGCCCGCGCAAGGGTGGATTTCGGCCTAGGCCGGTTCGTTGGAGTGCTTGGGTCATTCCAGCCGGTCAAACGGACCGTTGGGATAGATGTGAACCCGTAGAAAGGTAGTTCCCACCCCGGTTGACACTTCCCCCCGGTCATCCAGGCCGTTCCACCGGAAAAGAAAGGAGGTCTCGGAGCCCATCCAAGCCCGCGCAAGGGGGATTCGGACCTAGGCCGGTTCGTTGGAGTGCTTGGGTCATTCCAGCTGGTCAAAAGGACCCTTGGGATGGATGTGAACCCGTACAAGGGTGGTTCCTACTACGGCTGAAACTTTCCCCCTGTCATACATGTCTTTCCACCGGGAAAGGAAAACGGAGATCCGGAGCCATCCGAGCCCGTGCAAGGCGGATTTCTACCTTGGCCGGTTCATTGGAGTGCTTGGGTCATTTCCCCCAGTCATCCAGGGATTTCCACCTGGAAAAAGAGGTCCCGGAGCCCATCCAAGCCCGCGCAAGGGTAGATTTCGACCTTGGCCGGTTCGTTGGAGTGCTTGGGTCATTCCAGCCGGTCAAAAGGACCCTTGGGATGGATGTGAACCCGTACAAAGGTGGTTCCCACCACGGGTGACATTTTCCCCTGGTCATCCATGCCTTTCCACCGGGAAAAGGAGGTCCCCGAGGTCATCCGAGCCCGTGCAAGGGTGGATTTCGTCCTCGGCCGGTTCGTTGGAGTGCTCGGGTCATTCCACCCGGTCAAAAGGACCCTTGGGATGGATATGAACCCGTACAAAGGTGGTTCTCACCACGGGTGACACTTTCCCCCGGTCATCCATGCCTTTCCACCGGGAAAAAGAGGTCCCGGAGGCCACCCGAGCCGTGTGAAAGGGTGCATTTTGACCTTGGCCAGTTCATTGAAGCACCTGGGCCCTTCCAGCCGGTCCAAAGGACCCATGGGATGGATGTGACCCCTTAGTAGAGAGGTGGTTCTCACCACGGCTGACACTTTTCCCCGGTCATCCAGGCCTTTCCACCGGGAAAAAGAGGTCCCGGAGTCCATCCGAGCCCGTGCAAGGGAGGAGTTCTACCTTGGCCGGATCCACCCGGGTCGTGTGGGGGGTCCGGACCATCCCGGGTGGGAACCGGATCCACCCGGGCCGAGTGGGGGGTCCGGACCATCCCGGGTGGGAACCGGATCCACCCGGGCCGGGTGGGGGGTCCGGACCATCCCGGGTGGGAACCGGGTCCATCCGGGTCGGATGGGGGGTCCGGCCCAGACCATCCAGGGTGGGAACAGGGTCCCTGGCAGGGTCCATCCGGGCCGGGTGGGGGTCCGGACCATCTCGGGTGGGGATCGGATCCACCCGGGCCAGGTGGGGGTTCGGACCATCCCGGGTGGGAACCGAGTCCACACATTCCGGGTGGGAACCGAGTCCACGGAGGCCGGAGGGAAGGGGGGGGGGGGGGGGATTCTCGCCCATCCCGGGTGGGGACCGCATCCGCCCGGGTCGGGTGGGGGTCCGGACCATCTTGGGTGGGGACCGCATCAACCCGGGTAGGGTGGGGGACCGGACCATCCCGGGTGGGAACCGGGTCCACACAGGCCGGGTGGGGGGTCCAGACCATCCCAGGTGGGGATCGGATCCAACGGGGCGGGGTGGGGGTTCCGGACCACCCCGGGTGGGAACCGGGTCCACCCGGGCAGGGTGGGGGGTCCGGTCCATCCCGGGTTGAAACCGGGTCCACCCAGGCCGGGTGGGGGTCCAGACCATCCCGGGTGGGAACCGGACCCACCCGGGTCGGGTGGGGGGTCCGGACCATCCAGGGCGGGAACCGGGTCCACCCGGGCAGGGTGGGGGTCCGGACCATCCCGGTTGAGAACCGGATCCACCCGGGCCGGGTGGGGGGTCCGGACCATCCCGGGTGGGAACTGGGTCCACACAGGCCTAGTAGGGGGTCCGTGCCATCCCGGGTGAGGATCGGATCCACCCGGTCGGGGTGGGGATCGGACCATCCCGGTAGGAACCGGGTCCACCGGGCGGGGTGAGGGGTCCGGACCATCCAGGGTGGGGGAGGGTCCACCCAGACCGGTTGGGGGTCCGGTACATCCCGGGTGGGGATGGGACCCACCCGGGTCGGGGTCGGGTGGGGGTCCAGACCATCCGGGGTGGGAACCGGATCCACACAGGCCGGGTGGGGGGTCCGTTCCATCCCGGGTGGGGATCGGATCCAACCGGGCGGGGTGGGGGTTCCGGGCCATCCCGGGTGGGAACCAGGTCACACGGCGGGTGGGGGTTGTCCGGACCATCCAGGGTGGGAACCGGGTCCACCCAGACCGGTTGGGGGTCCGGACCATCCCGGGTGGGATGGGACCCACCCGGGTCGGGGTCGGGTGGGGGTCCGGACCATCCGGGGTGGGAACCGGGTCCACACAGGCCGGGTGGGGGTCCGTTGCCATCCCGGGTGGGGATCGGATCCAACCGGTCGGGGGGGGGTTGGGGGGGTCCGGACCATCCCGGGTGGGAACCGGGTCCACCCGGGCGGGGTGGGGGGGTCCGGACCATCCCGGGTTGAAACCGGGTCCACCCAGGCCGGGTGGGGGTCCAGACCATCCCGGGTGGGAACCGGACCCACCCGGGTCGGGTGGGGGGTCCGGACCATCCAGGGTGGGAACCGGGTCCACCCGGGCAGGGTGGGGGTCCGGACCATCCCGGGTGGGAACCGGGTCCACCCGGGCCGGGTGGGGGGTCCGGACCATCCCGGGTGGGAACCGGGTCCACACAGGCCTGGTGCGGGGTCCGTGCCATCCCGGGTGAGGATCGGATCCACCCGGGTCGGGTGGGGATCGGACCATCCCGGGTGGGAACCGGGTCCACCCGGGCGGGGTGGGGGGTCCGGACCATCCAGGGTGGGGAGCGGGTCCACCCAGACCGGTTGGGGGTCCGGACCATCCCGGGTGGGGATGGGACCCACCCGGGTCGGGGTCGGGTGGGGGTCTGGACCATCCGGGGTGGGGAACCGGGTCCACGCAGGCCGGGTGGGGGGTCCGTGCCATCCCGGGTGGGGATCGGATCCAACCGGGCGGGGTGGGGGTTCGGACCATCCCGGGTGGGAACCGGGTCAACCCGGGCGGGGTGGGGGGTCCGGACCATCCCGGGTTGAAACCGGGTCCACCCAGACCGGGTGGGGGTCCAGACCATCCAGGGTGGGAACCGGGTCCACCCGGGCCGGGTGGGGGTCCGGACCATCCCGGGTGGGAACCGGGTCCACCCGGGCGGGGTGGGGGTTCCGGACCATACCCGGGTGGGGACCGGATCCGCCCCGGTCGGGTGGGGGTCCGGACGATCCCGGGTGGGAACCGGATCCACCCAGGCCGGGTAGGGGGTCCGGACCATCCCGGGTTGAAACCGGGTCCACCCAGGCCGGGTGGGGGTCCCCACCATCCCGGGTGGGAACCGGACCCACCCGGGTCGGGTGGGGGGTCCGGACCATCCCGGGTGGGAACCGGGTCAACCCGGGCGGGGTGGGTGTCCGGGACCATCCGGGTGGGAAACGGGTCCACACAGGCCTGGTGGGGGGTCCTTGCCGTCCCGGGTGAGGATCGGATCCACCCGGGTCGGGTGATGGCCCGGACCATCCCGGGTGGGAACCGGGTCCACCCAGGCTGGGTGGGGGTCCGGACCATCCCGGGTGGGAACCGGGTCCACTTGGGCGGGGTGGGGGGTCCGGACCATCCCGGGTTGAAACCGGGTCCACCCAGGCCGGGTGGGGGTCCAGACCATCCCGGGTGGGAACCGGACCCACCCGGGTCGGGTGGGGGTCCGGACCATCCGGGGTGGGAACCGGATCCACCCCGGTCGGGTGGGGGTCCGGACGATCCCGGGTGGGATGGGAACGATCCACCCAGGCCGGGTGGGGGTCCCAGACCATCACGAGTGGGAACCGGACCCACCAGGGTGGGAACCGGGTCCACCAGGGCAGGGTGGGGGTCCGGACCATCCCGGGTGGGAGCCGGGTCCACCCGTGGCGGGTGGGGGTCTGGACCATCCTGGGTGGGAACCGGGTCCACACAGGCCTGGTGGGGGGTCCGTGCCATCCCGGGTGAGGATCGGATCCACCCGGGTCGGGTGGGGGTCCGGACCATCCCGGGTGGGAACCGGGTCCACCCGGGCGGGGTGGGGGTTCCGGACCATATCCGGGTGGGGACCGAGTCCACGCAGGCCGGAGGGAAGGAAGGGGGGGGGGGGGGTCCGGACCATTCGGGTGGGGACCGCATCCACCCGGGTCGGGTGGGGGTCCGGACCATCTCGGGTGGGGACCGCATCCACCCGGGTAGGGTGGGGGACCAGACCATCCCGGGTTGAAACCGGGTCCACACAGGCCGGGTGGGGGGTCCAGACCATCCCGGGTGGGGATGGGACCCACCCGGGTCGGGGGTCGGGGGGGTCCCGGACCATCCCTGGTGGGAACCACACCCACACCCACACCCACCTAGAGCCCTCAAAGGACCCAAAACCGAAACCGTGGGCGCATCCAAAACATTGAAAAAAAAAATGTCTCTTGGGACCGGAAAGGATCTCGGTCGAGAACCGAAGGTGGTGACCAAAAGGAAAAAAGGGCTTAGGGAGGGCAGGGGCCCTAACAAGGACCCACACCCACCCTAGAGCCCTAAAAGCCTAAAAGGACCCCGGTCGAAACCGAGGGCGTGACCAAAAAAAAAAAAAAAAAAAAAGGGCTCTAGGGAAGGTAGGGGCCCGTGCAACGGCCCGCACCCACCCTAGAGCCCACGAAGGAACCAGGCCGAAATCGAGGTGGTGACCCAAGGGATCCGGTTTTCCGGCCCGGGTCGTTCGACCGACCGATCCGGTCCATCCGACCACCCGGGATGGCCCGGATGGGTCCGGTTCCCCACCGGGATGGCCCGGATGGGTCCGGTTTCTCACCCGGATGGTCCGGATGGATCAGGTCCCACCCGGGTGACCCCGATGATCTGGTTCCCGACCCGGATGACCCGGTCGAAACGGTTTTCCACCCGCATGACACGGTCCGGCCCGGTTGATCTGGTTCCAATTCGGTACCCCACCCGGCCTCGGTCCGGTCGATACGCCGGATCCGGTTCATCCGGCTCCCACCGGACATCCGGATGAACCGGTTCCCCGCCCGGTTGGTCCGGATCCCCATCCGGATGGTCCGGTCGGTCCGTTTCCCCACCAGGACGACCGGAACGATCCGGTTCCCCGCCCAGATGACCCGGATGATCTCGTTCCCCCATCCGACTGGTCCGGATTTCCACCCGGTTCCCAACGCGGATGGTCCGAATGGGTCCGGTCCCCCCCCGGATGGTCCGGATGAGCCCGTTTCCCCACCCGGATGACCCGGTCGATCCGGTTCCCCACCCAAATGGTCCGAATGGGTCCGGTTCCCTGCCCGGATGGTCCGGATG
>CANIUD010000453.1:0-101757 GCA_947470075.1 Closterium sp. Yama58-4
TTTCGTGTCAGAAATAACTGAGCAGGAATGAATGAACTAGAACAGAGTTTGGTACAAGTAGGAAACCCTAACTTTGTGTACCCCCTAAGGTGTAACCCACTACAGCCTAGACAATATAAACATGCAATGTTTGACACACCCCCATAGGCGCAGTGGGAGACAACCACAGGGTCACAAGACCAGTCAAAGCAAAGCAAAGCAAGCTCAGGGTGGATCTCAAGGATTCCACACAAATTCCGAGCACAAGCAAGCGGTCACAAGACCAGTTCACATGAAGGTTATAACAAAGCCAAGAGATGCAGTGATCACAACCTAGCAAGAGTAAACAAGTAGGCCATATATATATAGTGATCACAGTACAAGCAAAGTCAAGGGTGGGTAAGCAAGTGATGGCCCAGTAGGTACAAGGCCTAGCAGAGTGCAAAAGCGCTGATGGTCACAAGGCTGAAGCGCCTTGGTGAACACATCAGCAGTGTTGGCCTCCGTGGCCACGTAACGCAGACAAAGCTGACCACGCTGCTGCAACTCTCGAGCAAGGAAGTACCGCAGAGCGATGTGCTTCGTTCTGTGCTCCAGTCTGTGCTCCTCACACAAGGCAATGGCAGCCTTGTTGTCGACGTACAGCACTGGAGGAGAACGAGGCCGCTCTCCGAGGTCGGTCAGCAGGTAGGTCAGCCAGCGTAGCTCTTGGGCAGCCATGGCTGTGGCGTAGATCTCAGCCTCACAACTGGATGAACTGAGAACGAAGAAGATCGAGTAGAACGCCAAGAAACTGAGCCAGAGCCAAGGCTGAAGGTGTAACCCTGGGACGACCGCTGAGTAGCCTGGTCGTCCGCCCAAGAAGCGTCTGAGTGCCCTGTGAGAACAACCCGGTCTCGCCCTCCAAGCACAAGCCCCATGCCCGACGTACTGCACAGGTAGCGCAACACCCTCTTAGCAGCATCCATGTGCTCCTTCCGGTGACGGCCAGGAGCGACATAGCGTGCTAGGATGCTAAGAGGGTATGCAAGGTCAGGTCGAGTGCAGGTCATCAGGTACATGAGGCAGCCCACAAGCTCTGGATACGGGCCACTCGGCTCTACGGACTCATCCGAAGGCAGAGCTGAGAGCGAGTGACCCGTAGGCAGAGGAGTGGACTGAGGTGAGGAGTACGTGAAGCGGAAGCGCTGGAGAACCTGCTGCACCATGTGTGACTGAGTCAGGGTGATGGTGCGCCGGCTATGTCCCGGGTGATCCGCAAGCCAAGATAGCTCGTCAGCTCACCCAGGTCTGTGCACGTGTGTCTCCTCTGCAGCTCCGACTTCACGTGAGCGAGTCGTGCCGCGGCTGTGTCAGAGTGGCAAAGACTAAGTCGTCGACGTACACGAGGATGTAGAACGGCGTCAGTAGAACAGCGACGGGTCAGCAGTAGAGGGAGCGAACCCAAGAGCCGCAAGTGTCGTCCTCCTTGTGTCGTGCCACTCACTGTGCGCCTGGCGGAGACCGTAGACCGGCCGCTGAAGCCTCCACTGGGTGCCAGGAGGAACTGACCCAGTGAAGCCAGGGGGGCGGCGCAGCCAGATCTCCTCGTGCAGGCTGCCCTGCAAGAAAGCAGTGCTGAAGTCAAGAGAGTGAAGCTCGTAGTCGCGGTGAGCGGCTATGTGCAGCAGCACCCGAAGAGTAGTCATCTTCGGGGTGGGGGAGAAGGTCTGAAAGAAGTCTACTCCCTCTCGCTGACTGAAGCCTCGAGCCACGTAGCGCGCCTTGAAGACAGGTGGAGAACCCGGCGGCCGCTTCACCCTGAAAATCCACATGCCACTGACGATGTTCGCCCCAGGAGGGGGAACCTCGTCTACATAGGTGCCTGTGGACTTCCAGGAGGCCATCTCTGCGTCCATGGCTGTCTGCCACTGAGCGAGTAGGGACCCGCCATCGCCTCAGCGTAAGAGCGTGGGGTCGGGATGTCTGGTGCATCCGGGTCTCCCTCAGGGGCAACTAGCAAGGACACGAGACGGGGCAAAGCAGCAGCAAGGCAGTGGAACTCCTCCTGTCTGTCCTCAAGGACGTCCGTGCCGAGGGCACACTCACCCCCGACGGACGGAGGACAGGCAGACGCAGACTCAGACCTAGCGACAAGGCTGGCAGCGTAGTCTAGGCGACAGCGAGCAGCAAAGTCAACCAACTCAGCGACCAGAGCAGACGCAGCAGAGGACTCAAAGGTCGGGTCAGTGACAACTGTAGCGAGGAGACGCGTAACAGTGGGACTGGCAGCACGACGGGAGTCAGACTCCGGGTCAGGAAGAGTAGGAAGAGAGGACGCAGGAGGAGACGGCAGCGGGACGCGCTGCGGAGCAGTGGAGGGACGCAGAGTCATGTAGTGAGTGCCAGGGACAGGAGGAGGACGCTCACGTGGGACACGACGACCAGTGCGAGCAGTACGAACAGGCGACGCAGGACGAGACTCAGGCTCACGACGCTCTGTAAGACCTCCTGTGGGACAAGTGTAAGGAGAGGAGCAGGGGAGAGGCGAGACAGGCGGTAACTGTGACTGCGGCTGGACAGGCAGAGGACACTCGACGGAGGGAGGAGGACTAGGAGGAGGAGCCTGACTTAGAACCTGCTGAAGGAGCGGTACGAAGTACGGTCGCGGCCGCGCAGCGTCTCCAGAAGCAGCAGGGACACCAGTGGCAGCCCCAACGCCTGAGTCCTCAGCACCAGCAGCAGCTCCAACGCCCGGGTCCTCAGCACCAGTAGGAGCTCCAACGCCCGAGTCCTCAGCACCAGCAGCAGCACCACCGGTCGGGTCCTCAGCACGAGCAGCAGCTCCAACGCCCGGGTCCTCAGCACCAGCAGCAGGGGCACTGGTCAGGTCCTCAGCACCAGCAGCAGCGCCACCGGTCGGGTCCTCAGCACCAGCAGCAGCTCCAACGCCCGGGTCCTCAGCACCAGCAGCAGCTCCAGCGTCCGGGTCCTCAGCACCAGCAACAGCACCACCGCTCGGGTCCGCAGCACCAGGAGCACCACTACGAAGACTGCAGCGCCGCGTGTACCACTCGCGGATCACCTGAATGGGGGGGAGCTCCTGGGTAGGAGGGGAAGTACCGGGACGAGCTCCAGAAGCACCTCTCCGGAGGCGGCAGTACTCGAGGTACCTCTCCTGCAGCTGCTGGGAGGAGAGGGCTCCTCCAGGTGGAGTACCCCCAGACTCAGCACCCCCAGACTCAGCACGTCCAAACTCAGCACCACCAGGCTCCGCACCTCCAGGCTCCGCACCTCCAGGCTCAGCACCCCCAGGCTCCGCACCTCCAGGCTCAGTACCTCCAGGCTCCGCACCTCCAGGCTCAGTACCCCCAGGCTCCGCACCTCCAGGCTCAGCACCCCCAGGCTCCGCACCCTCAGACGCAGCACTCCCAGGCTCAGCACCCCCAGACGCAGGACGCGAGTCAACAGCTACCTCGACAGGCTCACCCGGGTCTACCTGGGACACACCTGAGGGAGCGGCACCCTGAGGGGGGAGGGGGTCTGGTACCTCAGCACCTGGAGCGAGGAAGAGAGGCGGGGGGGGGAGCGGGGCAGTGCGGTAGGGGAAGAGGCGGTAGAAGGGGACGGACTCGTCAAAAGTGACGTCCTGAGAGGCCAGAACCCGGCGCGAGGTGACGTGGTAAAACTGCCATCCAGGCGCGTCGGGAACAAAGCCAAGAAAGACACAGGGAACAGCGCGACGCGAGAGCTTGTCCGCGGACGTGTCGCGGACAAAAGCTCGAGATCCCCAGACCCGGAAACGCGACGCATCGCCAACCTCTCCCGTCCACCGTAGAGTCGGGGAAGTCTCCGGCAAGGAGACACGGGGCCAGAGGTTGAGCTGATGCGCTGCGTACCGGACCGCAAACGGCCACAGAAAGTGGGGAGCAGCCGCATGGGTCAGGGAGGTACGAGCGACCTCCATGACTAAGCCAATGTGGCGCTCAGCAACTCCATTCTGCTGTGGAGAGGCCGGAAGCGTGTACGACTGCTCAATGCCGTGCTCAGCACAGTAGGCTGCCAAGAGGTCGGAGGCGAACTCACCACCCCTGTCAGAGTGCAAGCGCAGGACAGGAAAGTCCGAGTGAAAGCGCTCGCCTAGCTGGAGACGGGCTCGGCTGATCCAGGGGATCAAAACACCAGGGACGTCACCCTTGGCGCGCAAGGGGAAGACCGTGGTGTAGCGCGAGTAGTCGTCAACAACTATCAGGAAGTACCTCTCCTGACCCTGACCACGGACGCGGGCTGGGCCCCACACGTCCATGTGGAGCGTCTGCAGGGGAGCGGTCGTCGGGGGAAAGGAGGAGGAGTGAGGAGCGGCGCGCTGCCGCCCCTCGACACAGGGAATGCAGTCAGGAGCAGGGGAGTCAGGAAGGGGAGGGAGCACCCTGGGAAGACCAGCAACAAGGTCCCGTTTGTGCATGGCCCGCAGGCGCTGCACAGACGGGTGACCAAGGCGGTGGTGCCAGAGGACGGTGTCGTTCGCCAGAGAGCGACACGAGCAGGGGGCGGACAGCTGACCTGACGCTGACGCAGACGCAGCTACCTGAGGGGACTCAGTGGTCAGTGTGTACAGGTCAGACCCCGGCTCTCGAGTGAAAGTAGCCAGGTGGCGGCCCGTCCGAGCACACGTGCAGTGAGTCACACGCTCGTAGGCAGGGGTGAACTGGTGAACACCCGAGTCCTGGAGCGCACTACCTGCCACCAAGTTCGTGGAGAACGAGGGGAGGTAGAGACCTGAGAGCGTGCCGGACGGAACCGCTGGACACGGAAGGGTGGTGGAGGAGGTCGCAAGGACCGGACCCCCAGAGGGGTCAGCAAGAGAGACAGCAACCGGCCGAGCTAGAGGCTCAAGGACAGTGCGGTCACGAAAGAAAGAGCGAGAAGCACCTGAGTCCAGTGTGAAGGTGTGCAGTGCTGCAGTCGACTCAGTACCAGGGGGCACAGACGCACAAGCACCTAGAGTAGCAGCTGCAGTAGTACCAGTGGAAGCAGACACACTAGCACCTAGAGCAGCAGCGGGGCTGGCCTGAATGCCCGGGTCGGGCGGAACACGCAAGTACTGAGCACCCTCTCCACTAATAGACATCGCATACATGGCAGTGAGAATAGCATCAAAGTCAAGTGCCCAAATATCAACACCCTTCCTGAGCAGATCAGCCCAGCGCGGCAGCTCACCCCCACCAGGAAACTGAGTGCGCCACGCATCGTTGAGGCGGGCGAAGCAGCGCTCCGTCTGGTGCGGCCCCCCACACGTCTGGCCAGTGCGGTCACCTGTACGAATAACGTACTGGCAGGTGACGCTGCGCCGCGCATACCACTCACGGGCGGCCTGAAGAGTCGGGGCAGGCTGCTGACTCTGACCGCCCCCCGGGCCTCCACGACCACCACCCCCTCCGCCTCCGCCCCGGCCACCTCCACCCCTGCCGCTGCCACGACCACCTCCGCCTCCGCTGCCACCTCCGCCCCTGTCACCACTCCCAACACCGCTGTCACCTCCACCACCGCCGCCACTAGCCTCTCCAGTCGCACCTCCACCGCCACCACCTCCACCCCCGCCTCCTCCGCCACCACCCCCACTCCTGCCACTCCTGCCCCTGCGTCGTCCGCCTGAAGCAGACGCAGCCCCGACCTTCTCAGCACCAAGGAGGTCGACAGCAGCAGCAGAGGCGACAGAGGGGAGGAGGGGGGAAGGGGAGCACCCCTCGAAGAAGGGGCCGCGGGGGTCGCCACGAGAGGTGCCTACAGCGACGATACTAGCCTCGGCTGCAAGCAGTTCCTTCTCGAGGAGGGCTATGGTGAGCTCAGTGGGGGAGCGAGAGAGGAACTGGTCCCTGACAGGGCGCAGAGAGTCAGGGAGGCGGGTGACAACGTGGTAGAGAGTGATCCAGAGCGGGGGGGGGGTTGTTGGCGAGGAACTCATCAGGCATGGCAGCGCGAAAGCGAGCCTCACTAGTCTTAAGGTGGGTGATGAGGTCTGCGACAGTGTGAAAAGAGGCTAGGTCGGGGAACAGGTAGGGGAGAGTGAGGCGGCCTAGTGTGGCAGAAGCGGGTGAGGAGTAGCGGGCCACTACAGCTGTGTAGAGGTCCTTAGCAGTCTTGCATTGGCCGAAGTGCTCGCGCTCATCTAGCGGCAGGGAGTTGCGAATAGCAAAGCGAGCGTGCGCGTCACGGGTCTGCCACTGTGAGCGCTCAGCTGGGGGGGCAGTAGCGAGTGGGGCGGTCGCATGGCCGAGAGCGTGGTCGTACAGTGTAATATCTTCCTTGGCAGTGAGCTGTAGGAAAAGGTGCAGGTCATCTAGCCAGGTTTCGAATTTGACCGGACGGCCCTCGGCGTCGAAAGCTAGAACAGGAGGACTAGCCATAGCGACAGCGGCAGTAGTAGAAGCAGTAAAGTCACTGAACAGGCGTGCGCAGGGTCAGCAGGGCCGGTGGGGCCTACGGACTGTAGTGGCGCACAAGCAGCAGTAGCAGGAAGTGTAGTAGTAGGATCTGCAGTGGTGCACAGGCGCAGCAGGCGGCAGCGAGAGCCGGCGCAGCAGGGGCGGGCTCAGCAGCGGTGATACGCGGGCGGCAGCGGGCGCAGCAGCGGCGGTGCGCGGGCGGCGGCGGGCTCAGCAGCGGCGGTGCGCGGGCGGCTGCGGGCTCAGCAGCGGCGGTGCGCGGGCGGCGGCGGGCTCAGCAGCGGCGGTGCGCGGGCGGCTGCGGGCTCAGCAGCGGCGGTGCGCGGGCGGCGGCGGGCTCAGCAGCGGCGGTGCGCGGGCGGCTGCGGGCTCAGCAGCGGCGGGCCGGGAGCAGTGCGGGCAGCGTGCGGGCCGGCGGCGGTCAGCGCACGAGCCGCGCAGGCTCAGCGCGGGCTGCGCGGGCTGCTCGCGGGCTGCGTAAGCGGGTCGCGGGCGGCTCGCGGGGGTTCGCGGGCAGGTCGCGGGCTGCTCGCGGGCAGTTCGCGGGCTGTGCGCGGGCTGCGCGGGCTGGTCGCGGGCTGCGCAGGCGGGTCGCGGGCTGTGCGCGGGCGGTTCGCGGGCTGTGAGCGCGGCGCGCTGTGCGGTTCGCGGGCGGCGTGACGGGGCCGATCGGGGCGCTAAGGGGCGACGCGACGGGGGCCGTGAGAGGCCGCTAGGAAAAAAAAAAAAATTTCGACGGGGCCGCAGGGCCGCTAGATCGTGCTAGATCGACGGGGCCAGCGGGGCCGGAAACAAGCGAAGGTAAGCAGGTAGGTAAGTCGGTGGGCCCTAAGAACAGTCCTAGCGAAGGACCTGCTCTGAAACCATGTCAGAAATAACTGAGCAGGAATGAATGAACTAGAACAGAGTTTGGTACAAGTAGGAAACCCTAACTTTGTGTACCCCCTAAGGTGTAACCCACTACAGCCTAGACAATATAAACATGCAATGTTTGACAAGTCGCACGCATTTTCCTATGCATAGGGCGATTATGCCGCATTTTTTCATTTTGCGGCAAAATTTGGTGGTTTTAAGGGCGTCGAACATTCATTCGTGCGTGAATCAAAGCCGAGATTGTCTTTGAAGGTGCGTTGGAACATATGCTATTCGGATATGCAAAACAAATCCGGTAGTCGCACTCATTTTCCCATGCATAGGGCGATTATGCCGCATTTTTTTCATTTGGCGGCAAAATTTGGCGGTTTTGAGGGCGTCGAACATCCGTTCGTGTACGAATCAAAGCCAAGATTGTCTTAGAAGGTGCGTTGGAACATAGGCTACTCTGATAAGCAAAACAAATCTGGTAGTCGCAAGCATTTTCCCATGCACAGGGCGATTATATCCCTCATTTTTTTCATATCGCGGCAAAATCTGGCGGTTTTGAGGGCCTCGAACATTCGTTCGTGCAGAAATCAAAGCCGAGATTGTCTTAGAACATGCTTTGGAACATAGGCTATTCGGATGTGCAGAAAGAATGTGGTAGTCGCACGCATTTTCCCATGCACAGGGCAATTATGTCGCATTTTTTTCATATCGCGGCAAAAATTGGCGGTTTTGAGGGCGTCGAACATCCGTTCGTGTACGAATCAAAGCCGAGATTGTCTCAGGAGGTGCATTGGAACATAGGCTACTCGGATATGGAAAACGAATCTGGTAGTCGCGCGCATTTTCCCATGTACAGGGCGATTATGTCGCATTTTTTTCATATCGCGGCAAAATTTTGTGGTTTTAAGGGCGTCGAACATTCGTTCGTGTACGAATCAAAGCCAAGATTGTCTTAGAAGGTGCGTTGGAACATAGGCTACTCGGATATGCAAAACAAATCTGGTAGTCGCACGCATTTTCCCATGCACAAGTCGATTATGTCGCATTTTTTTCATATCGCGGCAAAATTTTGTGGTTTTGAGGGCGTCGAACATTCGTTCGTGTACGAATCAAAGCCGAGATTGTCTTAGAATGTGTGTTGGAACATATGCTACTCGGATATGCAAAACAAATCTGGTAGTCGCATGCATTTTCCTATGCATAAGGCGATTATGCCGCATTTTTTCATTTTGCGGCAAAATTTGGTGGTTTTAAGGGCGTCGAACATTCGTTCGTGCATGAATCAAAGCCGAGATTGTCTTTGAAGGTGCGTTGGGTATAGGCTACTCGGATACGGAAAAAGAATCTGGTAGTCGCACGCATTTTCCCATGCATAGGGCGATTATGCCGCATTTTTTTCATTTGGCGGCAAAATTTGGCGGTTTTGAGGGCGTCGAACATCCGTTCGTGTACGAATCAAAGCCGAGATTGTCTTAGAAGGTGCGTTGGAACATAGGCTTCTCTGATATGCAAAACAAATCTGGTAGTCGCAAGCATTTTCCCATGCACAGGGCGATTATATCCCTTTTTTTTTTTCATATCGCGGCAAAATCTGGCGGTTTTGAGGGCCTCGAACATTCGTTCGTGCAGAAATCAAAGCCGAGATTGTCTTAGAACATGCTTTGGAACATAGGCTTTTTGGATATGCAAAACAAATCTGGTAGTCGCACGCATTTTCCCATGCATAGGGCGATTATGCCGCATTTTTTTTCATATCGCGGCAAAATTTGGCGGTTTTTGAGGGCGTCGAACATTCGTTCGTGCACGAATCAAAGCCGAGATTGTCTCAGAAGGTGCGTTGGAACATAGGCTACTCGGATATGCAAAACGAATCTGGTAGTCGCACGCATTTCCCCATGTACAGGGCGATTATGCCGCATTTTTTTCATTTGGCGGCAAAATTTGGCGGTTTTGAGGGCGTCGAACATCCGTTCGTGTACGAATCAAAGCCGAGATTGTCTTAGAAGGTGCATTGGAGCATAGGCTACTCGGATATGCAAAACAAATCTGGTAGTCGCACGCATTTTTTTATGCATAGGGAGATTATGCCGCATTTTTTCCATTTTGCGGCAAAATCTGGCGGTTTTGAGGGCGTCAAACATTCGTTCGTGCACGAATCAAAGCCGAGATTGTCTTAGAAGGTGCGTTGGAACATAGGCTACTCGGATATGCAAAAAGAATCTGGTAGTCGCACGCATTTTCCCATGCATAGGGCGATTATGCCGCATTTTTTTCATATCGCGGCAAAATTTGGCGGTTTTGAGGGCGTGCGCCGCTGCTGCTGCCCCCGTGCACTACCCCTCCTTCGCCGCTGCTGCCGGCCTGTCGACCCTGCCGCTACCGCCCGTGCACTTTTTTTTTTTAGTGGCCCCGCTGGCCCCGTTGACACCGCCCACAGCTTCCCTGCGGCCTCATTCCTACTGTTTCTACCGCTACTGCTACTGCCGCTATGGCTACTCCTACTGTACTTACTTTCGATGCTGAGGGCCGTCCAGTGAAGTTCGAAACCTGGCTCGATGACCTCCACCTCTTCCTACAGCTCACTGCTAGGGAGGACATTTCACTGTACGATCATGCCCTAGGCAACGCTACTGCCCCTCCTACCACTGCTGACAGCACTCAGCGCTCACAGTGGCAGACTCGTGACGCCCACGCTCGCTTCGCTATTCGTAACTCCCTACCGATCGACGAACGCGAGCACTTTGGCCAGCACAAAACTGCTAAGGACCTATACACTGCTGTAGTCGCTCGCTACTCCTCACCCGCTTCTGCCACACTAGGCCGCCTCACCCTCCCCTACCTGTTCCCCGACCTGGCCTCCTTTCAGACAGTTGCTGACCTCATCACCCACCTTAAGACTAGTGAGGCCCGCTTTCGCGCTGCTATGCCTGACGAGTTCCTTACTAGCAACCCCCCCCCCGCTCTGGATCACTCTCTACCACATAGTCACCCGCCTCCCCGACTCCCTGCGCACAGTCAGGGACCACTTCCTCTCTCGCTCCCCCACTGAACTCACCATTGCCCTCCTCGAGAAGGAACTGCTTGCAGCTGAGGCGAGCATCGTCGCTGTAGGCACCTCTCGTGGCGACCCCCGCACCCCGTTCTTTGAGGGGTGTTCCCCTTCCCCTCTCCTCTGTTAAACATTGCATGTTTATATTATGTAGGCTGTAGTGGGTTACACCTTAGGGGGTACTCAAAGTTAGGGTTTCCTACTTGTACCAAACTCTGTGCTAGTTCATTCCATTCCTGCTCAGTTATTTCTGACATGGTTTCAGAGCAGGTCCTTCGCTAGGACTGTTCTTAGGGCCCACCGACTTACCTACCTGCTTACCTTCGCTTGTTTCCGGCCCCGCTGGCCCCGTCGATCTAGCACGATCTAGCGGCCCTGCGGCCCCTTCGAATTTTTTTTCCTAGCGGCCTCTCACGGCCCCCGTCGCGTCGCCCCTTAGCGCCCCGATCGGCCCCGTCACGCCGCCCGCGAACCGCACAGCGCGCCGCGCTCACAGCCCGCGAACCGCCCACGCACAGCCCGCGAACCGCCTGCGCAGCCCGCGACCAGCCCGCGCAGCCCGCGCACAGCCCGCGAACTGCCCGCGAGCAGCCCGCGACCTGCCCGCGAACCCCCGCGAGCCGCCCGCGACCCGCTTACGCAGCCCGCGAGCAGCCCGCGCAGCCCGCGCTGAGCCTGCGCGGCTCTTGCGCTGACCGCCGCCGGCCCGCACGCTGCCCGCGCAGCTCACATACGGCCCGCACGGCCCGCGCGCTGCCTGCTCCCGGCCCGCCGCTGCTGAGCCCGCAGCCGCCCGCGCACCGCTGCTGCTGAGCCCGCCGCCGCCCGCGCACCGCCGCTGCTGCGCCCGCCGCCGCCCGCGTATCACCGCTGCTGAGCCCGCCCCTGCTGCGCCGGCTCTCGCTGCCGCCTGCTGCGCCTGTGCACCACTGCAGATCCTACTACTACACTTCCTGCTACTGCTGCTTGTGCGCCACTACAGTCCGTAGGCCCCACCGGCCCCGCTGACCCTGCGCACGCCTTTTCAGTGACTTTACTGCTTCTACTACTGCCGCTGTCGCTATGGCTAGTCCTCCTGTTCTAGCTTTCGACGCCGAGGGCCGTCCGGTCAAATTCGAAACCTGGCTAGATGACCTGCACCTTTTCCTACAGCTCACTGCCAAGGAAGATATTACACTGTACGACCACGCTCTCGGCCATGCGACCGCCCCACTCGCTACTGCCCCCCCAGCTGAGCGCTCACAGTGGCAGACCCGTGACGCGCACGCTCGCTTTGCTATTCGCAACTCCCTGCCGCTAGATGAGCGCGAGCACTTCGGCCAGTGCAAGACTGCTAAGGACCTCTACACAGCTGTAGTGGCCCGCTACTCCTCACCCGCTTCTGCCACGCTAGGCCGCCTCACTCTCCCCTACCTGTTCCCCGACCTAGCCTCCTTTCACACTGTCGCAGACCTCATCACCCACCTTAAGACTAGTGAGGCTCGCTTTCGCGCTGCCATGCCTGACGAGTTCCTCGCTAGCAACCCCCCCCCCGCTCTGGATCACTCTCTACCACGTTGTCACCCGCCTCCCTGACTCTCTGCGCCCTGTCAGGGACCAGTTCCTCTCTCGCTCCCCCACTGAGCTCACCGTAGACCTCCTCGAGAAGGAACTGCTTGCAGCCGAGGCTAGTATCGTCGCTGTAGGCACCTCTCGTGGCGACCCCCGCGGCCCCTTCTTTGAGGGGTGCTCCCCTTCCCCCCTCCTCCCCTCTGTCGCCTCTGCTGCTGCTGTCGACCTCCTTGGTGCTGAGAAGGTCGGGGCTGCGTCTGCTTCAGGCGGACGACGCAGGGGCAGGAGTGGCAGGAGTGGGGGTGGTGGCGGAGGAGGCGGGGGTGGAGGTGGTGGCGGTGGAGGTGCGACTGGAGAGGCTAGTGGCGGCAGTGGTGGAGGTGACAGCGGCGTTGGGAGTGGTGACAGGGGCGGAGGTGGCAGCGGAGGCGGAGGTGGTCGTGGCAGCGGCAGGGGTGGAGGTGGCCGGGGCGGAGGCGGAGGGGGTGGTGGTCGTGGAGGCCCGGGGGGCGGTCAGAGTCAGCAGCCTGCCCCGACCCTTCAGGCCGCCCGTGAGTGGTATGCGCGGCGCAGCGTCACCTGCCAGTACGTTATTCGTACAGGTGACCGCACTGGCCAGACGTGTGGGGGGCCGCACCAGACGGAGCGCTGCTTCGCCCGCCTCAACGATGCGTGGCGCACCCAGTTTCCTGGTGGGGGTGAGCTGCCGCGCTGGGCTGAGCTGCTCAGGAAGGGTGTTGATATTTGGGCACTAGACTTTGATGCTATTCTCACTGCCATGTATGCGATGTCTATTAGTGGAGAGGGTGCTCAGTACTTGCGTGTTCCGCCCGACCCGGGCATTCAGGCCAGCCCCGCTGCTGCTCTAGGTGCTAGTGTGTCTGCTTCCACAGGTACTACTGCAGCTGCTGCTCTAGGTGCTTGTGCGTCTGTGCCCCCTGGTACTGAGTCGACTGCAGCACTGCACACCTTCACACTGGACTCAGGTGCTTCTCGCTCTTTCTTTCGTGACCGCACTGTCCTTGAGCCTCTAGCTCGGCCGGTTGCTGTCTCTCTTGCTGACCCCTCTGGGGGTCCGGTCCTTGCGACCTCCTCCACCACCCTTCCGTGTCCAGCGGTTCCGTCCGGCACACTGTCAGGTCTCTACCTCCCCTCGTTCTCTACGAACTTGGTGGCAGGTAGTGCGCTCCAGGACGGGGGTGTTCACCAGTTCACCCCTGCTTACGAGCGCGTGACACACTGCACGTGTGCTAGGACGGGTCGCCACCTGGCTACCTTCACTCGGCAGCCGGGGTCGGACCTGTACACACTGACCACTGCGTCCCCTCAGGTAGCTGCGTCCGCGTCTGCGTCTGCGTCAGGTCAGCTGTCCGCCCCCTGCTCGTGTCGCTCTCTGGCGCATGAGACTGTCCTCTGGCACCACCGCCTTGGTCACCCGTCTGTGCAGCGCCTTCGGGCCATGCACAAACGGGACCTTGTTGCTGGTCTTCCCAGGGTTCTCCCTCCCCTCCCACCCTCGCCTGCTCCTCCCTGTCTTCCCTGTGTCGAGGGACGGCAGCGCGCCGCTCCTCACTCCTCCTCCTTCCCCCCGACGACTGCTCCTTTGCAGACGCTCCACATGGACGTGTGGGGCCCAGCCCGCGTCCGTGGTCAGGGTCAGGAGAGGTACTTCCTGATTGTTGTTGACGACTTCTCGCGCTACACCACGGTCTTCCCCTTGCGCACCAAGGGTGACGTCCCTGATGTCTTGATCCCTTGGATCCGCAGATCTCGTCTCCAGCTCAGTGAGCGTTTCCGCTCCGACTTCCCTGTCCTGCGTCTGCACTCTGACAGAGGTGGGGAGTTTTCCTCTGGCCTCTTGGAGGCCTTCTGTCAGCAGGAGGGCATTGAGCAGTCGTTCACGCTTCCGGCCTCTCCACAGCAGAATGGGGTTGCTGAGCGCCGCATTGGCTTGGTCATGGAGGTCGCTCGTACCTCCTTGGTTCATGCGGCTGCCCCCCACTTTCTGTGGCCGTTTGCAGTCCGATACGCTGCGCATCAGCTCAACCTCTGGCCCCGTGTCTCCTTACCGGAGACTTCTCCGACACTGCGTTGGACGGGAGAGGCTGGCGATGCGTCGCGTTTTCGGGTCTGGGGATCTCGAGCTTTTGTTCGCGATACGTCCGCGGACAAGCTCTCCCGTCGAGCTGTCCCCTGTGTCTTCCTTGGCTTTGTCCCGGACGCGCCTGGTTGGCAGTTCTACCACGCCACCTCGCGTCGTGTCCTGGCCTCTCAGGACGTCACTTTTGACGAGTCCGTCCCCTACTACCGCCTCTTCCCCTACCGCACTGCTCCACTCCCCCCCCCGCCTCTCTTCCTGGCTCCAGGTGCTGAGGTACCAGACCCCCTCCCCCCTCAGGGTGCCGCTCCCTCAGGTGTGTCCCAGGTAGACCCGGGTGAGCCTGTCGAGGTGGCTGTCGACTCTCGTCCTGCTAGGGGTGTTGACCCTGGGGGTGCGGAGCCTGGGGGTGCTGAGCCTGGGGGTGCTGAGTCTGGGGGTGCTGAGCCTGGAGGTGCTGAGCCTGGAGGTGCTGAGTCTGGGGGTGCTGAGTCTGGGGGTACTGAGCCTGAGCGTGCTACACCTGGAGGAGCCCTCTCCTCCCGGCAGCTGCAGGAGAGGTACCTACAGTACTGCCGCCTCCGGAGAGGTGCTACTGGAGCTCGTACCAGTGCTTCCCCTCCTGCCCAGGAGCTCCCCCCCATTCAGCAGATCCGAGAGTGGTACACGCGGCGCTGCAGTCTTCGGAGTGGTGCTCCTGGTGCTGCGGACCCTGGGGGTGGCGCTGCTACTGGTGCTGAGGACCCGGGCGTTGGGGCTGCTGCTGGTGCTGAGGACCCGGGCGTTGGAGCTGCTGCTGGTGCTGAGGACCCGAGCGGTGGCGCTGCTGCTGGTGCTGAGGACCCGGGCGTTGGAGCTGCTGCTGGTGCTGCGGACCCGAGCGGTGGCGCTGCTGCTGGTGCTGAGGACCCGGGCGTTGGAGCTACTGCTGGAGCTGAGGACCCGGACGGTGGAGCTGCTGCTGGTGCTGAGGACCCGAGCGGTGGAGCTGCTGCTGGTGCTGAGGACCCGGACGTTGGAGCTGCTGCTGGTGCTGAGGACCCTGCCGCTGGTGTCTCTGCTGGTTCTGGAGACGCTGCGCGGCCGCGACCGTACTTCGTACCACTTCTTCAGCAGGTTCTTGGTCAGGCTCCTCCTCCTTGTCCTCCTCCCTCCGTAGAGTGTCCTCCGCCTGTCCAGTCGCAGTCACAGTTCCCGCCTGCCTCGCCTCTCCCTGGTCCCTCTCCTTACATTGGTCCCACAGGAGGTCTTGCAGAGCGTCGTGAGCCTGCGTCTCGTCCTGCGTCGCCTGTTCGTACCGCTCGCACTGGTCGTCGTGTCCCACGTGAGCGTCCTCCTCCTGTCCCTGGCACTCACTACATGACTCTGCGTCCCTCCACTGCTCCTCAGCGTGTTCCGCTGCCGTCTCCTCCTGCGTCCTCTCTGCCTACTCTTCCTGATCCGGAGTCTGACTCCCGTCGTGCTGCCAGTCCCACTGTCACCCGTCTCCTCGCTACTGTTGTCACTGACCCTACCTTTGAGTCCTCTGCTGCGTCTGCTCTGGTCGCTGAGTTGATAGACTTTGCTGCCCGGTGTCGTCTAGACTACGCCACTAGCCTTGTTGCTGAGTCTGAGTCTGAGTCTGTCTGTCCTCCGTCCGTCGGGGGTGAGTGTGCTCTTGGCACGGACGTCCTTGAGGACAGACAGGAGGAGTTCCAGTGCTTTGCTGCTGCTTTACCCCACCTCGTGTCCATGCTAGTTGCCCCTGAGGGAGACCCGGATGCACCAGACATCCCGACCCCGCGCACTTACGCTGAGGCGATGGCGGGTCCCTACTCCTCTCAGTGGCAGACAGCCATGGACGCAGAGATGGCTTCCTGGAAGTCCACAGGCACCTACGTCGACGAGGTTCCCCCACCTGGGGCGAACATCGTCAGTGGCATGTGGATTTTCAGGGTGAAGCGGCCACCGGGTTCTCCTCCTGTCTTCAAGGCGCGCTACGTGGCTCGAGGCTTCAGTCAGCGAGAGGGAGTTGACTTCTTTCAGACCTTCTCCCCCACCCCGAAGATGACCACTCTTCGGGTGCTGCTACACATAGCCGCTCAGTGCGACTACGAGCTTCACTCACTTGACTTCAGCACTGCTTTCTTACAGGGCAGCCTGCACGAGGAGATCTGGCTGCGCCGCCCTCCTGGCTTCACTGGGTCAGTTCCTCCTGGTACCCAGTGGAGGCTCCAGCGGCCGGTCTACGGTCTCCGCCAGGCACCGCGTGAGTGGCACGACACACTGAGGACGACACTTGCGGCTCTTGGGTTCGCTCCCTCTACTGCTGACCCGTCACTGTTTCTACGCACAGACACCTCACTGCCGCCGTTCTACATCCTCGTGTACGTCGACGACTTGGTCTTTGCCACTGCTGACACCGCGGCACTCGCCCACGTGAAGTCGGAGCTGTAGAGGAGACACACGTGCACAGACCTGGGTGAACTGACAAGCTATCTTGGCTTGCGGATCACCCGGGACAGAGCACGGCGCACCATCACCTTGACTCAGTCACACATGGTGCAGCAGATCCTTCAGCGCTTCCGCTTCACGTACTCCTCGCCTCAGTCCACTCCTCTGCCTACCGGTCACTCGCTCTCAGCTCTGCCTTCGGATGAGTCCGTAGAGCCGAGTGGCCCGTATCCAGAGCTTGTGGGCTGCCTCATGTGCCTGATGACCTGCACTCGACCTGACCTTGCATACCCTCTTAGCATCCTTGCACGCTATGTCGCTCCTGGCCGTCACAGGAAGGAGCACATGGATGCTGCTAAGAGGGTGTTGCGCTACTTGTGCAGTACGTCGGGCATGGGGCTAGTGCTTGGAGGGCGAGACCGAGTTGTACTTACTGGACACTCAGACGCTTCTTGGGCGGACGACCAGGCTACTCAGCGGTCGTCTCAGGGTTACACCTTTAGCCTTGGCTCCGGCTCAGTTTCTTGGCGTTCTACACGCTCTTCTTCTGTTCTCAGCTCCAGTTGTGAGGCTGAGATCTACGCCACAGCCATGGCTGCCCAGGAGCTACGCTGGCTGACCTACCTGCTGACCGACTTGGGAGAGCGGCCTCGTTCTCCTCCAGTGCTGTACGTCGACAACCAGGCTGCCATTGCCTTGTGTGAGGAGCACAGACTGGAGCACAGAACGAAGCACAGTCGAGGTAGCTGTTGACTCTCGTCCTGCTGGGGGTGCTGAGCCTGACCGTGAGGAGCCTGGGGGTGCTGCGTCTGGGGGTGCTGAGCCTGGGGGTGCGGAGCCTGGAGGTGCTGAGCCTGGGGGTGCTGCGTCTGGAGGTGCTGCGTCTGGGGGTGCTGCGTCTGGGGGTGCTGAGCCTGGAGGTGCTGAGCCTGACCGTGCTGAGTCTGGGGGTGCTGAGCCTGGGGGTGAGGAGCCTGGGGGTGCGGAGCCTGGAGGTGCGGAGTCTGGAGGTGCTGAGCCTGGGGGTGCTGCGTCTGGGGGTGCTGTGTCTGGAGGTGCTGAGCCTGAGCGTGCTCCACCTGGAGGAGCCCTCTCCTCCCAGCAGCTGCAGGAGAGGTACCTACAGTACTGCCGCCTCCGGAGAGGTGCTGCTGGAGCTCGTACCAGTACTTCCCCTCCTACCCAGGAGCTCCCCCCCATTCAGCAGATCCGAGAGTGGTACGCGCGGCGCTGCAGTCTTCGGAGTGGTGCTCCTGGTGCTGCAGACCCTGGGGGTGGCGCTGCTACTGGTACTGAGGACCCGGGCGGTGGAGCTGCTGCTGGTGCTGAGGACCCGGGCGTTGGAGCTGCTGCTGGTACTGAGGACCCGGGCGGTGGCGCTGCTGCTGGTGCTGAGGACCCGGGCGTTGGAGCTGCTGCTGGTGCTGAGGACCTGGGCGGTGGCGCTGCTGCTGGTGCTGAGGACCCGGGCGTTGGAGCTACTACTGGTGCTGAGGACCCGGGCGTTGGAGCTGCTGCTGGTGCTGAGGACCCTGCTGCTGGTGTCTCTGCTGGTTCTGGAGACGCTGCGCGGCCGCGACCGTACTTCGTACCGCTCCTTCAGCAGGTTCTTGGTCAGGCTCCTTCTCCCTGTCCTCCTCCCTCCGTAGAGTGTCCTCCGCCTGTCCAGCCACAGTCACAGTTACCGCCTGCCTCGCCTCTCCCTGCTCCCTCTCCTTACACTGGTCCCACGGGAGGTCTTACATGTCAGAATGAACGGACTGGAATGACTGTACTAGCACAAAGTTGGATACAAGTAGGAAACCCTAATCTAGTGTACCCCCTAAGGTGTAACCCACTACAGCCTACAATCATATAAACATATAATGTTTGACACACCCCCATAGGCGAAGTGGGAGACAACCACAGGGTCACAAGACCAGTCAAAGCAAAGGAAGGCAAGCTCAGGGTGGATCTCAAGGATTCCACACAAATTCCGAGCACAAGCAAGCGGTCACAAGACCAGTCCACATGCAGGTTTATAATAGAGCAAGAGATACATTGATCACAACCTAGCAAGAGTGAACATGCAGGTATATATATATATAGTGATCACAGTACGAGTCAAACATTGCATGTTTATATTGTCTAGGCTGTAGTGGGTTACACCTTAGGGGGTACACAAAGTTAGGGTTTCCTACTTGTACCAAACTCTGTTCTAGTTCATTCATTCCTGCTCAGTTATTTCTGACATGGTTTCAGAGCAGGTCCTTCGCTAGGACTGTTCTTAGGGCCCACCGACTTACCTACCTGCTTACCTTCGCTTGTTTCCGGCCCCGCTGGCCCCGTCGATCTAGCACGATCTAGCGGCCCTGCGGCCCCGTCGAAATTTTTTTTTTTTTTTTTTTTTTTTCCTAGCGGCCTCTCACGGCCCCCGTCGCGTCGCCCCTTAGCGCCCCGATCGGCCCCGTCACGCCGCCCGCGAACCGCACAGCGCGCCGCGCTCACAGCCCGCGAACCGCCCGCGCACAGCCCGCGACCAGCCCGCGCAGCCCGCGCACAGCCCGCGAACTGCCCGCGAGCAGCCCGCGACCTGCCCGCGAACCCCCGCGAGCCGCCCGCGACCCGCTTACGCAGCCCGCGAGCAGCCCGCACAGCCCGCGCTGAGCCTGCGCGGCTCGTGCGCTGACCGCCGCCGGCCCGCACGCTGCCCGCACTGCTCCCGGCCCGCCGCTGCTGAGCCCGCAGCCGCCCGCGCACCGCCGCTGCTGAACCCGCCGCCGCCCGCGCACCGCCGCTGCTGAGCCCGCCGCCGCCCGCGCACCGCCGCTGCTGCGCCCGCTGCCGCCTGCGTATCACCGCTGCTGAGCCCGCCCCTGCTGCGCCGGCTCTCGCTGCCGCCTGCTGCGCCTGTGCACCACTGCAGATCCTACTACTACACTTCCTACTACTGCTGCTTGTGCGCCACTACAGTCCGTAGGCCCCACCGGCCCTGCTGACCCTGCGCACGCCTGTTCAGTGACTTTACTGCTTCTACTACTGCCGCTGTCGCTATGGCTAGTCCTCCTGTTCTAGCTTTCGACGCCGAGGGCCGTCCGGTCAAATTCGAAACCTGGCTAGATGACCTGCACCTTTTCCTACAGCTCACTGCCAAGGAAGATATTACACTGTACGACCACGCTCTCGGCCATGCGACCGCCCCACTCGCTACTGCCCCCCCAGCTGAGCGCTCACAGTGGCAGACCCGTGACGCGCACGCTCGCTTTGCTATTCGCAACTCCCTGCCGCTAGATGAGCGCGAGCACTTCGGCCAGTGCAAGACTGCTAAGGACCTCTACACAGCTGTAGTGGCCCGCTACTCCTCACCCGCTTCTGCCACACTAGGCCGCCTCACTCTCCCCTACCTGTTCCCCGACCTAGCCTCTTTTCACACTGTCGCAGACCTCATCACCCACCTTAAGACTAGTGAGGCTCGCTTTCGCGCTGCCATGCCTGATGAGTTCCTCGCTAGCAACCCCCCCCCGCTCTGGATCACTCTCTACCACGTTGTCACCCGCCTCCCTGACTCTCTGCGCCCTGTCAGGGACCAGTTCCTCTCTCGCTCCCCCACTGAGCTCACCATAGCCCTCCTCGAGAAGGAACTGCTTGCAGCCGAGGCTAGTATCGTCGCTGTAGGCACCTCTCGTGGCGACCCTCGCGGCCCCTTCTTCGAGGGGTGCTCCCCTTCCCCCCTCCTCCCCTCTGTCGCCTCTGCTGCTGCTGTCGACCTCCTTGGTGCTGAGAAGGTCGGGGCTGCGTCTGCTTCAGGCGGACGACGCAGGGGCAGGAGTGGCAGGAGTGGGGGTGGTGGCGGAGGAGGCGGGGGTGGAGGTGGTGGCGGTGGAGGTGCGACTGGAGAGGCTAGTGGCGGCGGTGGTGGAGGTGACAGCGGTGTTGGGAGTGGTGACAGGGGCGGAGGTGGCAGCGGAGGCGGAGGTGGTCGTGGCAGCGGCAGGGGTGGAGGTGGCCGGGGCGGAGGCGGAGGGGGTGGTGGTCGTGGAGGCCCGGGGGGCGGTCAGAGTCAGCAGCCTGCCCCGACCCTTCAGGCCGCCCGTGAGTGGTATGCGCGGCGCAGCGTCACCTGTCAGTACGTTATTCGTACAGGTGACCGCACTGGCCAGACGTGTGGGGGGCCGCACCAGACGGAGCGCTGCTTCGCCCGCCTCAACGATGCGTGGCGCACTCAGTTTCCTGGTGGGGGTGAGCTGCCGCGCTGGGCTGATCTGCTCAGGAAGGGTGTTGATATTTGGGCACTTGACTTTGATGCTATTCTCACTGCCATGTATGCGATGTCTATTAGTGGAGAGGGTGCTCAGTACTTGCGTGTTCCGCCCGACCCGGGCATTCAGGCCAGCCCCGCTGCTGCTCTAGGTGCTAGTGTGTCTGCTTCCGCAGGTACTTCTGCAGCTGCTGCTCTAGGTGCTTGTGCGTCTGTGCCCCCTGGTACTGAGTCGACTGCAGCACTGCACACCTTCACACTGGACTCAGGTGCTTCTCGCTCTTTCTTTCGTGACCGCACTGTCCTTGAGCCTCTAGCTCGGCCGGTTGCTGTCTCTCTTGCTGACCCCTCTGGGGGTCCGGTCCTTGCGACCTCCTCCACCACCCTTCCGTGTCCAGCGGTTCCGTCCGGCACGCTCTCAGGTCTCTACCTCCCCTCGTTCTCCACGAACTTGGTGGCAGGTAGTGCGCTCCAGGACTCGGGTGTTCACCAGTTCACCCCTGCCTACGAGCGTGTGACTCACTGCACGTGTGCTCGGACGGGCCGCCACCTAGCTACTTTCACTCGAGAGCCGGGGTCTGACCTGTACACACTGACCACTGAGTCCCCTCAGGTAGCTGCGTCTGCGTCAGCGTCAGGTCAGCTGTCCGCCCCCTGCTCGTGTCGCTCTCTGGCGAACGACACCGTCCTCTGGCACCACCGCCTTGGTCACCCGTCTGTGCAGCGCCTGCGGGCCATGCACAAACGGGACCTTGTTGCTGGTCTTCCCAGGGTGCTCCCTCCCCTTCCTGACTCCCCTGCTCCTGACTGCATTCCCTGTGTCGAGGGGCGGCAGCGCGCCGCTCCTCACTCCTCCTCCTTTCCCCCGACGACCGCTCCCCTGCAGACGCTCCACATGGACGTGTGGGGCCCGGCCCGCGTCCGTGGTCAGGGTCAGGAGAGGTACTTCCTGATAGTTGTTGACGACTACTCGCGCTACACCACGGTCTTCCCCTTGCGCGCCAAGGGTGACGTCCCTGGTGTTTTGATCCCCTGGATCAGCCGAGCCCGTCTCCAGCTAGGCGAGCGCTTTCACTCGGACTTTCCTGTCCTGCGCTTGCACTCTGACAGGGGTGGTGAGTTCGCCTCCGACCTCTTGGCAGCCTACTGTGCTGAGCACGGCATTGAGCAGTCGTACACGCTTCCGGCCTCTCCACAGCAGAATGGGGTTGCTGAGCGCCGCATTGGCTTAGTCATGGAGGTCGCTCGTACCTCCCTGACCCATGCGGCTGCTCCCCACTTTCTGTGGCCGTTTGCGGTCCGGTACGCAGCGCATCAGCTCAACCTCTGGCCCCGTGTCTCCTTGCCGGAGACTTCCCCGACTCTACGGTGGACGGGAGAGGTTGGCGATGCGTCGCGTTTCCGGGTCTGGGGATCTCGAGCTTTTGTCCGCGACACGTCCGCGGACAAGCTCTCGCGTCGCACTGTTCCCTGTGTCTTTCTTGGCTTTGTTCCCGACGCGCCTGGATGGCAGTTTTACCACGTCACCTCGCGCCGGGTTCTGGCCTCTCAGGACGTCACTTTTGACGAGTCCGTCCCCTTCTACCGCCTCTTCCCCTACCGCACTGCCCCGCTCCCCCCCCCACCTCTCTTCCTCGCTCCAGGTGCTGAGGTACCAGACCCCCTCCCCCCTCAGGGTGCCGCTCCCTCAGGTGTGTCCCAGGTAGACCCGGGTGAGCCTGTCGAGGTAGCTGTTGACTCGCGTCCTGAGCCTGGGAGTGCTGCGTTTGAGGGTGCGGAGCCTGGGGGTGCTGAGCCTGGAGGTGCGGAGCCTGGGGGTGCTGAGCCTGGAGGTGCGGAGCCTGGAGGTGCGGAGCCTGGAGGTACTGAGCCTGGAGGTGTGGAGCCTGGGGGTGCTGAGCCTGGAGGTTCGGAGCCTGGGGGTGCTGAGCCTGGAGGTGCGGAGCCTGGAGGTGCGGAGCCTGGAGGTACTGAGCCTGGAGGTGTGGAGCCTGGGGGTGCTGAGCCTGGAGGTGCGGAGCCTGGAGGTGCGGAGCCTGGAGGTGCTGAGTCTGGGGGTGCTGAGTCTGGGGGTACTGAGCCTGAGCGTGCTCCACCTGGAGGAGACCCCTCCTCCCAGCAGCTGCAGGAGAGGTACCTCGAGTACTGCCGCCTCCGGAGAGGTGCTTCTGGAGCTCGTCCCGGTACTTCCCCTCCTACCCAGGAGCTCCCCCCCATTCAGGTGATCCGCGAGTGGTACACGCGGCGCTGCAGTCTTCGTAGTGGTGCTCCTGGTACTGCGGACCCGAGCGGTGGTGCTGTTGCTGGTGCTGAGGACCCGGACGCTGGAGCTGCTGCTGGTGCTGAGGACACGGGGGCTGGAGCTGCTGCTGGTGCTGAGGACCCGGACGTTGGAGCTGCTGCTGGTGCTGAGGACCCGACCGGTGGCGCTGCTGCTGGTGCTGAGGACCTGACCAGTGGCCCTGCTGCTGGTGTTGAGGACCCGGGCGTTGGAGCTGCTGCTGGTGCTGAGGACCCGACCGGTGGTGCTGCTGCTGGTGCTGAGGACTCGGGCGTTGGAGCTGCTGCTGGTGCTGAGGACTCGGGCGTTGGGGCTGCCACTGGTGTCCCTGCTGCTTCTGGAGACGCTGCGCGGCCGCGACCGTACTTCGTACCGCTCCTTCAGCAGGTTCTTGGTCAGGCTCCTCCTCCTTGTCCTCCTCCCTCCGTCGAGTGTCCTCTGCCTGTCCAGCCGCAGTCACAGTTACCGCCTGTCTCGCCTCTCCCTGCTCCCTCCCCTTACGCTGGTCCCACAGGAGGTCTTACAGAGCGTCGTGAGCCTGAGTCTCGTCCTGCGTCGCCTGTTCGTACTGCTCGCACTGGTCGTCGTGTCCCACGTGAGCGTCCTCCTCCTGTCCCTGGCACTCACTACATGACTCTGCGTCCCTCCACTGCTCCGCAGCGTGTCCCGCTGCCGTCTCCTCCTGCGTCCTCTCTTCCTACTCTTCCTGACCCGGAGTCTGACTCCCGTCGTGCTGCCAGTCCCACTGTTACGCGTCTCCTCGCTACAGTTGTCACTGACCCGACCTTTGAGTCCTCTGCTGCGTCTGCCCTGGTCGCTGAGTTGGTTGACTTTGCTGCTCGCTGTCGCCTAGACTACGCTGCCAGCCTTGTCGCTAGGTCTGAGTCTGCGTCTGCCTGTCCTCCGTCCGTCGGGGGTGAGTGTGCCCTCGGCACGGACGTCCTTGAGGACAGACAGGAGGAGTTCCACTGCCTTGCTGCTGCTTTGCCCCGTCTCGTGTCCTTGCTAGTTGCCCCTGAGGGAGACCCGGATGCACCAGACATCCCGACCCCACGCTCTTATGCTGAGGCGATGGCGGGTCCCTACTCCTCTCAGTGGCAGACAGCCATGGACGCAGAGATGGCTTCCTGGAAGTCCACAGGCACCTACGTAGACGAGGTTCCCCCTCCTGGGGCGAACATCGTCAGTGGCATGTGGATTTTCAGGGTGAAGCGGCCTCCGGGTTCTCCACCTGTCTTCAAGGCGCGCTACGTGGCTCGAGGCTTCAGTCAGCGAGAGGGAGTAGACTTCTTTCAGACCTTCTCCCCCACCCCGAAGATGACTATTCTTCGGGTGCTGCTGCACATAGCCGCTCACCGCGACTACGAGCTTCACTCTCTTGACTTCAGCACTGCTTTCTTGCAGGGCAGCCTGCACGAGGAGATCTGGCTGCGCCGCCCCCCTGGCTTCACTGGGTCATTTCCTCCTGGCACCCAGTGGAGGCTTCAGCGGCCGGTCTACGGTCTCCGCCAGGCGCCACGTGAGTGGCACGACACACTGAGGACGACACTTGCGGCTCTTGGGTTCGCTCCCTCTACTGCTGACCCGTCGCTGTTTCTACGCACCGACACCTCGCTGCCGCCGTTCTACATCCTCGTGTACGTCGACGACTTGGTCTTTGCCACTGCTGACACCGCGGCACTCGCTCACGTGAAGTCGGAGCTGCAGAGGAGACACACGTGCACAGACCTGGGTGAGCTGACGAGCTATCTTGGCTTGCGGATCACCCGGGACAGAGCACGGCGCACCATCACCCTGACTCAGTCACACATGGTGCAGCAGGTCCTCCAGCGCTTCCGCTTCACGTACTCCTCGCCTCAGTCCACTCCTCTGCCTACCGGTCACTCGCTCTCAGCTCTGCCTTCGGATGAGTCCGTAGAGCCGAGTGGCCCGTATCCAGAGCTTGTGGGCTGCCTCATGTACCTGATGACCTGCACTCGACCTGACCTTGCATACCCTCTTAGCATCCTAGCACGCTATGTCGCTCCTGGCCGTCACCGGAAGGAGCACATGGATGCTGCTAAGAGGGTGTTGCGCTACTTGTGCAGTACGTCGGGCATGGGGCTTGTGCTTGGAGGGCGAGACCGGGTTGTTCTCACAGGGCACTCAGACGCTTCTTGGGCAGACGACCAGGCTACTCAGCGGTCGTCCCAGGGTTACACCTTCAGCCTTGGCTCTGGCTCAGTTTCTTGGCGTTCTACTCGCTCTTCTTCTGTTCTCAGCTCCAGTTGTGAGGCTGAGATCTACGCCACAGCCATGGCTGCTCAGGAGCTACGCTGGCTGACCTACCTGCTGACCGACCTCGGAGAGCGGCCTCGTTCTCCTCCAGTGCTGTACGTCGACAACAAGGCTGCCATTGCCTTGTGTGAGGAGCACAGAGTGGAGCACAGAACGAAGCACATCGCTCTGCGGTACTTCCTTGCTCGAGAGCTACAGCAGCGTGGTCAGCTTTGTCTGCGTTACGTGGCCACGGAGGCCAACACTGCTGATGTGTTCACCAAGGCGCTTCAGCCTTGTGACCATCAGCGCTTCTGCACTCTGCTAGGCCTTGTACCTACTGGGCCTCACTTGCTTACCTCTTGACCTTACTTGTACTGTGATCACTATATATATATGCCTTCTTGCTTACTTTTGCTAGGTTGTGATCACTGTATCTCTTACTTTGTTATAAACCTGCATGTGAACTGGTCTTGTGACCGCTTGCTTGTGCTCGGAATTTGTGTGGAATCCTTGAGATCCACCCTGAGCTTGCTTTGCTTTGCTTTGACTGGTCTTGTGACCCTGTGGTTGTTTCCCACTGCGCCTATGGGGGTGTGTCAAACATTGCATGTTTATATTGTCTAGGCTGTAGTGGGTTACACCTTAGGGGGTACACAAAGTTAGGGTTTCCTACTTGTACCAAACTCTGTTCTAGTTCATTCATTCCTGCTCAGTTATTTCTGACACACAGTACAAGCAGGGTCAAGAAGTAAGCAAATGAGGTCCAGTAGGCACAAGGCCTAGCAGAGTGCAGAAGCGCTGATGGTCACAAGGCTGAAGCGCCTTGGTGAACACATCAGCAGTGTTGGCCTCAGTGGCCTCTTTTTTTTTCATATCGAGGCAAAATCTGGCGGTTTTGAGGGCCTCGAACATTCGTTCGTGCAGAAATCAAAGCCGAGATTGTTTTAGAACGTGCTTTGGAATATAGGCTTTTTGGATATGCAAAACAAATCTTGTGGACGCATGCATTTTCCCATGCATAGGGCGATTATGCCGCATTTTTTTCATATCGCGGCAAAATTTGGCGGTTTTGAGGGCGTAGAACATTCGTTCGTGCACGAATCAAAGCCGAGATTGTCTTAGAAGGTGCGTTGGAACATAGGCTACTCGGATATGCAATAAAAAGCTGGTAGTCGCACGCATTTTCCCATGCATAGGGCGATTATGCAGCTTTTTTTTTTATTTGGCGGCAAAATTTGGCGGTTTTGAGGGCGTCGAACATCCGTTCGTGTACGAATCAAAGCAAGATTATCTTAGAAGGTGCATTAGAGCATAAGCTATTCGGATATGCAAAACAAATCTGGTAGTCGCACGCATTTTTTTATGCATAGGGAGATTATGCCGCATTTTTTCCATTTTGCGGCAAAATCTGGCGGTTTTGAGGGCGTCAAACATTCGTTCGTGCACGAATCAAAGCCGAGATTGTCTTAGAAGGTGCGTTGGAACATAGGCTACTCGGATATGCAAAAAGAATCTGGTAGTCGCACGCATTTTCCCATGCATAGGGCGATTATGCCGCATTTTTTTCATTTGGCGGCAAAATTTGGCGGTTTTGAGGGCGTCGAACATCCGTTCGTGTACGAATCAAAGCCGAGATTGTCTTAGAAGGTGCGTTGGAACATAGGCTACTCGGATATGCAAAACAAATCTGGTAGTCGCACGCATTTCCCCATGCATAGGGCGTTTATGCCGCATTTTTTTCATTTGGCGGCAAAATTTGGCGGTTTTGAGGGCGTCGAACATCCGTTCGTGCACCAATCAAAGCCGAGATTGTCTTAGAAGGTGCATTGGAGCATAGGCTACTTGGATATGCAAAACAAATCTGGTAGTCGCAAGCATTTTCCCATGCACAGGACGATCATGTCGCATTTTTTCATATCGCGGCAAAATTTGGCGGTTTTTAGGGCGTCGAACATTCGATCGTGTACAAATCAAAGCCGAGATTGTCATAGAAGGTGCATTGGAACATAGGCTACTCGGATATGCAAAACAAATCTGGTAGTCGCACGCATTTTCCCATGCACATGACGATTATGTCGCATTTTTTCATATCGCGGTAAAATTTGGCAGTTTTGAGGGCGTCGAACATTCGTTCGTGTACAAATCAAAGCCGAGATTGTCTTAGAAGGTGCGTTGGAACATAGGCTACTCGGATATGCAAAACAAATCTGATTATCGCACGCATTTTCCCATGCACAGGGCGATTATGTCGCATTTTTTTCACATCGCGGCAAAAATTGGCGGTTTTGAGGGCGTCGAACATCCGTTCGTGTACGAATCAAAGCCGAGATTGTCTTAGAAGGTGCGTTGGAACATAGGCTATTTGGATATGCAAAACAAATCTGGTAGTCGCACGCATTTTCCCATGCATAGGGCGATTATGCCGCATTTTTTTCATTTGGCGGCAAAATTTGGCGGTTTTGAGGGCGTCGAACATAGCTAGGAGTGCGACGGACCAGCTAGGTGTGAGGCGGACCAGCTAGGAGTGCGACGGACCAGCTAGGAGTGCTACGGACCAGCCTGTGTAGAAATTCCCCGAGTGCGGGGGCGGGGCCGGAGGCGACGGGCAACCAAACTACTACAGCTGCAGAGGGGAGGGCAGCAGCAGCTGCAGAGCGGAGGGCAGCAGGAGCTGCAGGGCGGAGGGCAGCAGCCCAATCAGAGCGGAGGGCAGCAGCAGCTGCAGTGCGGAGGGCAGCAGGAGCTGCAGGGCGGAGGGCAGCAGCCCAATCAGAGCGGAGGGCAGCAGCAACTGCAGAGCGGAGGGCAGCAGCAACTGCAGAGCGGAGGGCAGCAGCAGCTGCAGAGCGGATGGCAGCAGCAGCTGCAGAGCGGATGGCAGCAGCAGCTGCAGAGCGGAGGGCAGCAGCCCAATCAGAGCGGAGGGCAGCAGCAACTGCAGAGCGGAGGGCAGCAGCAGCTGCAGAGCGGAGGGCAGCATGAGCTGCAGGGCGGAGGGCAGCAGCCCAATCAGAGCGGAGGGCAGCAGCAGCTGCAGAGCGGAGGGCAGCAGCAGCTGCAGAGTGGAGGGCAGCAGCCCAATCAGAGTGGTGGGCAGCATCAGCTGCAGAGCGGAGGGCAGCAGGAGCTGCAGAGCGGAGGGCAGCAGCAGCTGCAGAGCGGAGGGCAGCAGCCCAATCAGAGCGGAGGGCAGCAGCAGCTGCAGAGCGGAGGGCAGCAGCCCAATCAGAGCGGAGGGCAGCAGCAACTGCAGAGCGGAGGGCAGCATGAGCTGCAGGGCGGAGGGCAGCAGCAGCTGCAGAGTGGGGGGCAGCAGCAACTGCTGCAGAGCGGAGGGCAGCATGAGCTGCAGGGCGGAGGGCAGCAGCAGCTGCAGAGCGGAGGGCAGCAGGAGCTGCAGAGCGGAGGGCAGCAGCAGCTGCAGAGCGGAGGGCAGCAGCAACTGCTGCAGAGCGGAGGGCAGCATGAGCTGCAGGGCGGAGGGCAGCATGAGCTGCAGGGCGGAGGGCAGCAGCAGCTGCAGAGCGGAGGGCAGCAGCAACTGCAGAGCGGAGGGCAGCAGCAGCTGCAGAGCGGAGGGCAGCAGCAGCTGCAGAGCGGAGGGCAGCAGCAGCTGCAGAGCGGAGGGCAGCAGGAGCTGCAGAGCGGAGGGCAGCAGCAGCTGCAGAGCGGAGGGCAGCAGCCCAATCAGAGCGGAGGGCAGCAGCAGCTGCAGAGCGGAGGGCAGCAGCCCAATCAGAGCGGAGGGCAGCAGCAACTGCAGAGCGGAGGGCAGCAGCAGCTGCAGAGCGGAGGGCAGCATGAGCTGCAGGGCGGAGGGCAGCAGCCCAATCAGAGCGGAGGGCAGCAGCAGCTGCAGAGCGGAGGGCAGCAGCAGCTGCAGAGTGGAGGGCAGCAGCCCAATCAGAGCGGAGGGCAGCAGCAGCTGCAGAGCGGAGGGCAGCAGCAGCTGCAGAGCGGAGGGCAGCAGCAGCTGCAGAGTGGAGGGCAGCAGCCCAATCAGAGCGGAGGGCAGCAGCAGCTGCAGAGCGGAGGGCAGCAGCGGCTGCAGAGTGGGGGGCAGCTGCAGCTGCAGTGCGGAGGGCAGCAGCAGCTGCAGAGCGGAGGGCAGCAACAGCTGCAGAGCGGAGGGCAGCAGCAGCTGCAGAGCGGAGGGCAGCAACAGCTGCAGAGCGGAGGGCAGCAGGAGCTGCCCGATGGGGTGCAGCTTGCGAGGCTGCCAGAGGGGGAGATGGAGATGGAGTCGAGCAGACAGGTCTTGCCGGCGTGTTCGAGTGGAGAGGAGCACCCAGACCCTATGCTGACACCCCCGCCCCGCATCCCGTGCGAAACCTGTTATCGCACTTTCACGGAGAGAGGAGAGGCCACGCGTCATATGTCGGCCTGCAGGGCAGCGGACGCCAAGCGCCGTGCACAGGCGCTTGGGTTGACCCGCGACGTCACAGACGACTCGGACAGCGAACCTCCGCCACCACGGGATATCAGTGAAGAGGTGTGGGCCGCAGTTCCCACATGGGACTGGGAGTCGTTTTTCGGGATCGAATTGGTGCCAGGGAGAATCATGCGTCGCATCCCACAGCGCGCAAGACTGGGGGTGCTTGATGCACTAGCTTGTATCCTGAAGCGGCTCAAGTCAAAGGCAGCAGACGAGGCGGCATCCTTGGTGTTTTTGGCCTTCCCTCGTCTTTTCTTGGGGATTCCAACCGGGCAAGGCCAGGGGCAGAGGGCGGCAATTAGGGAGCGGTTGGAGAAGTTTTGGGCTGGGGAGTGGCAGCAGCTGTTTGAGTTGGCGGTGGCGGCGATGCAACCTGCGGCTCGCCCCTTGTCCTTCACCCCATTCGAGCATGATCCTGATGCCGTGCGCCTATCCCGCTGCCGTACAAGGTGCAAAGTGGGAGAATGGAGTCGGGGTTTGGCGTGCCTTACGGCTGGTAGCATCGCTCAGCCCTCTCAGCACATGGTGGACGCGCTACGAGCGAAACACCCATCGTGCGAGTCCGCCATTCCTGGGTGGGTGCAGGAGGAGACAGTCGAGCCTTCCCTTATCCCACAGCTCTCAGTGGAGGTACTCGGCCAGGCGATCCACTCAGCGGCTAGGGCGTCCGCACCAGGACCGTCGGGGTGGGTGACGGAGCACCTGCGCGACACTTTTCTCTCTGAGCCCGCGTATCTGTCCCACCTGCTAGAGGTCTTCACCCAGTGGACCAAGGGAGAGGTAGCGGAGCGCGTGCGACCCTGGCTCACTGCGTCCAACTTGGCGGCCCTGTCGAAGCCGAATGGTGACGTTCGCCCGGTGGCTATAGGCGAGGTGCTCCCCCGCATACTATCTCGGGCCATATGCATCGTGCTTCGCCCGAAGATGATGTCGCACTTTGCTCCGTGTAACCAGTTTGGAGTCGGGTCCAGGTCGGGAGTGGAAGTCCTCGCACATGCCTTTCGCTCCGCCATCTCTACTCACCCGTCGTGGTGCGCGCTGCAAATTGACGTGGCGAACGCTTTCAACTCCTTCCATCGGCGGGAAATGTTTGAGGGTCTTCGACAGTCGCCTTTCAAGGGATTGATTCCATTTCTGCGTGTCTTCTATGGCACTCCTAGCGACCTCTATCTCCGAGCGGGCCCTTTTGTCGAAGCTTTGGCTTCCGAGCGGGGCTCGAGGCAAGGGGATCCATTGGGTCCGTTTCTGTTCGCGTTCACACAGCAGCTGGTTATGGAACCAACCAAAACGGAGTACGCCGACTTACTCTTCCTCAGCTATGCTGACGATACGTATATCCTGGGGCCTAGGGAACGGGTTCTAGCAGCCTATGAGGCCTTGCGGGAACGACTGGACGGGCTGGGTTTGGAGGTGCAGCCGCATAAGTGTAAGCTATGGGAGCGAGGGAGGGACCAGGATGGGGAGGAGAGAAATGAGACTGTCCCGCCCGGCATGCAGCAGACATGGACGGGGCTCACTGTGGTAGGGGTGCCCATTGGGGAGGAGGACTGGGAGGTGGCTAGCCTGCGTCGCCGGCTGACGGAGCTGCATGCACCTGTCCCCTGGCTTCCTCTGCTTGACCACCCACAGATTGCGTCCCATTTGTTGGCGATCGCAGTGTCGGCGCGCCCGATCTACCTCACACGGACGATGCCTCCACGACCTGAGGGCTCTCGCTAGGATTCTGGCCTGTCTGACAGTATCTGTAAAAAAAAAAAAAAATCGTCTTACGCTCAGATTGGCCTTTTTTTTTTTTCTGACCTCTAAGATGAAACATTAATACCAGTCTGAAAAAAAAGATGAACTAATCTACGGGGCCTACGCGGTGCGGGGTTTGGGCGGGGACCACAGTTACGTGCATCCGAGATGCATACAGGTCACACCCCATTGCACAAAATGACGGTGTCGGTGCCTCTTGGGTGTGGCTGGCATCGGCGCCTACACCCACGCAGCGACAAAGTGCTGGCAGCGTTGCACATACGTAGTTAGCTGCTGCCAGCGGTGCTGTTTCCTCCAGCGCGGATGCTACGGGACCGAGGCATTCATTGCGCGTACATGTATACAAGCTGGCAGATACCCTAACTAGTGGCCCTATGGACAAGTGGGCAGAAATGTCGGTTTCAGACGGAATCGTACTCGTTATCTGGTGTCTAAGATGAAGCATAGTATGCGATCTGAAAATGTATCTGAAGTAAAATCATTTGTCTTACTGATCATCTGAAGTAAAATCATTTGTCTTACAGATCATCTGAAATAAGAAAATTAAGTCTGAAACGCAGACCATCAGACCAAATTGGTCTGCTAACGAGAGCCCTGCTCCACGACCTGAGGTTGTGGAGGCTTTTCGGGACTGGGACACGAAGCTGGAAGATTGTTTCGAGGAGCTGTTTCCAGATAGTACCTGGGATCACGATTCGGGGAAGTCCCAGATGGCTCGTTTACAGCTGCACCTTCCTGCCAGACTCGGGGGGTTCGGCATTCGATCTGCGGCTGACCTTAGTCCTCTGTCGTATGCATGTGGCTGGTGCCAAGCAGTGAGCGATGTGGCTCGGTTGGGGGTGGCAGGTGAGGAGCGGATGTTTGAGGAGTTTTTCCGCACGCCCGAGGCTACGACCTTGTTGGACCCCTGGTTTGCGAGAGCAGTGGATCTGCTTCCACAGTCGGTTCGGCAGGAGATGCCACCCCTTGCCTTGTGCACCGCTGATCCGCCTATGCTGCTCTTCCCCACACAACACCGTCGCCTGGCGGTTGAGAGCCTCCAATCTCTTCGAGGCATGGCCCACAACGATGCCACCCTGGCCCGTTTGACATCCCTTCAGGGCCCGGGGGCTGGGGCGTGGGTTTCTGCCGTTCCTTCGCACGAGGAGGCTACCTTCACCGCAGCCGAGTGGAGCATCTGCGCGTCCATGCGCCTAGGCCTCCCTATTCAGCAGCTGATAGTGGCCGGCAAGTGCGCGTGTGGGTTTGAGTTTGCTGATCCCTCTGACCCGCATCATGCCCTTCGCTGCAAGTATCAGTATGCACCTTCTCGGGTTCACGATGCGGTTAAATTTGTGGTGGCGAAGATAGCTAAGGGTGCGGGTGGGATTGTGACCATGGAAGACGACACGTTGCTCCCAGGGAAGAGGGTTGATGTGGCGGTTCGGAAACTGAGGGAGGGGGAGGAGCACGCGCTGGAGGTTAGTGTGGTAGATCCTATCTCGCTATCCGCGCAGCACCATGGACAGATTGGTCGCAAGGTGGGTTTTGCCGCGAGAGAGAGAGAAAAGCGGAAGACGGCGGACTACAAATCGCTTCTACAGCGGCATGGGGGAGTGCAGTTCACACCACTCATTGCTGAGACATGGGGATGCTTGGGGGGGAGTTTTGGACGGTGGCTTAAGAAGCAGGGTGACGCGCAGATCGAGATAGCAAAGACGAAAGGGGCGGCGCGAGCTACGGGAAAGGGTTTCTCGGCTTATTTGCTCGGATCGCTCAAAGCGGCTGTGGGTGTGGCTTTGCAACGGGCTCAGGCGCGTGTGATCTTGTTACGCGCGGCGTCGATGATGAGAGGCCCAGAGGCTGTTTGGGTGGAGCGGGAGGATGTTGAGGAGGAGATGGGATGGGATGCTCCGTGGGCGGATGCACCATACTTGGTAGACATGCGGGTTTAGGGAGTGGGTTTAGGGGGGGAGGTTTGGTTCGATGGGAGTGCAGTTGGGGTGCTTTGATGGGAGGGCTTGATGGTGTTTTAAATGTGTGTGCTATTGGGGTTTTCTTGGGGTTGTGTGTGCTGCTTTTTCTTCCTTCTTCCCTGTTTTTCTTCCTCCTATCATTTTTCCCCTATTCCCCTCCTTCTTTCTTCCTCTCTCCTTTTTTCTACTCACGTTATTCCTCCTTTTCTCCTCTCTTCCCGTTTCCACTCCTTTTCCTTGCGTAATTATGCTACATTGTAATATTTTGAAGTAATACAAGTAGAAAAATGAACTTCATATATTTTGCAAACGCTTATTTTCCCGCGTTCATTCCCGACCTAGTCTGCCTCACTATCGGTTTGTGGATTTAGGGGGCCTATGGTTTGGGATGCTTTCGTTAGCTTCACTTATTTAGAGCTTTGAAACGTTACCTATAGGTTTCCGTACTGCTATCTCCTGTCCTAAGCACAGCACGATCGTGTACTAGCGAGCGATTTTAAACGTTTTTTGTCCTTGGAATCATTGCCATGAGGCCATCAGTGGCAGCAGTCGACTGGGTGGAGGACGAGTGGTCCGCGGCGCCGTGCGAGTCGTCGCCGCCAGCCTCCTCTGCACCCGCCGCTTCACCGCTTACCCTAACCGCTCCGCCCAAGCGTTTCAATTCGCTCGCCTCCTCGTTTCTTCCCGCCGCCATCTTCGCGCGTCCCTCGCCGCCGGCCGTCTCGCGGCTCCTCGCCGACGGGGCTGCGGCGGCTGGCGGCGACGGCGAGGAGTGCGAGGCTGAGGGCGGGCCGTACGCGGCGTGGGAGGAGGACGGGGAGTGGGAGGAGGCCGACGGTAACGACGGGCGTGGGATCGGCGCTGCTGAGGTAGGGTCGCAACCTCTTTCACCGCCCTCCCCCCGCGTCGCTCTCGCCGCCCTCCACGCTTCTCCAGCCGCTCACTTCCCTCGAAGCGCGAGCCCCCTCCTCCTTCCGCCGGCATGCCGCCACCATTGGCAGCAGCGCCGGCAGCAGCGCGGACGGCGCCCGTTCTCTCGCCGGCAAGCTCTGGGGGGCGCTGGCTCCTCGCTCCACACACGCGCACCTGCTCAGTGACGTCAGCAGTGGTAGCGCCAACATCAGCAGCGCGCCTCCCCTCAGTTCGGGAGGGGCAACTGGTCGGCGGGAGGGGGGACGCTGAGCGCTGTGGGCGCGCAGGACAGCAGGGAGGGGTTGGGAGGGATGGCGTGTGGTGGTGAGGGTGGGGAGGGTGCGGGGGATGGCGAACGCGCAGGACCGCGCATGGGCAGAGCAGGCTGCGCGGTTTGACGTCCTGGACGTGCTGGTTTGACGTGCTGGTAGTGGCACTGGGGCGCAGCTGGCGGTGAGGACGCGGTGGCTGTGTTCCAGCTGGGTAACGCGTCGCACTTCAACCGCACCGCGGTGTTTCGGTCGTTCAGCCCCACGCACCCGCGCAAGGAGTGCGCCGCGCGCACCTTCCTCCCCGATGCCGTGAGATTCTCCCTTGTACCCTCTTGCTGCTTGCCCCCTGCCTTCTCTGCTCTGCTGTTGCTTGGCACTGCTCTGCACTATCTGCCTTCTTCCTTGCACCCTGATGCTGCTTGCCTTGCCCTTTTTCCTGCTCTGCTTGGCTCTGCTCTGCTGTGCCCTGCTCTTCTCTCTCTGCTCTCTCTGTTCCTGAATTCCCACCCATTGATATCGTGCACCCACTTGCCTCCCCCCCCCTGTCCTGCATGGCGCATGATGAGAGTGGAGATGTTGGGGAGTGGAGAGTGAGGAGCATGCAGCAGTTGTGATGGGGGAGGCACGGCGCTACGATGATGCCATGGCCATGGCGCAGGACAGCACCCACACCTCCACCATCACCAACGCTCGATACTTTGATACTTAGCATTGTTATCAAGATGTTGTAAAAACAAAAAGGGTTACCAAACCAACGACTGTTGGCTACCACCTGTCAACAGTTCCAGTTGGTCGCCAATTGCCAAGTATGCTTAGAACGTGACACAATGTCAGTCAGTTGTGTGTGCTTTCTTCAGCAGCAAACCAAACACACCTGGTCAGACGAACTGCAATAATATAACAACTGCTACAGTACCTAATGCTCTTTTGAGGTCCCACATGGAAGAAATTGGAGTGTCGTCACTCAAAGAAAGGGCAAAGAACGCTGCGCTGAAGCCCGCCATGGCATGGTGCTTCTCCTACTTCTACCGACCTATCACCAGCCTTTCCAACAGCGAGGGCAGCTTCCCCTTACCACCTGCTGCCTCTGCTCGGCTGCTCTTGCCATCAGCATCACCTGAAGCTCCCTCAGAGCCTACGACTGTTCCTCCCTGCTGCCCCTGCACACCCTTCTTTCTAACAGTCCCCTGACTGCCTGTGCCTCCTGTGGACGTCCCCTGCTCCTTGCCACTGCTGCTGCTGCTGGTGCTACTCCTTGTGGTGGTGGTGCTGCTGGTGGTACAGGTCACAGTGGAAGAGAGCCCTCCTGCACTGCAGCTGCCACTACTACTGCTGCTACCTGTGCCCATGCCATCAGCACCCACGGTGCCGCTGCTCCGGTTTTTACTGCTGCCGCTTCTCCGACTGTTGATGCTATTGCTGTTGCTGTTAGCACATGCCTCTTCTTCACTCACCTCCCACTGCCGGTTGACTCCCTCTCTGCTGCTCTTGCTGCTGCTCTGCTTCGCTATCTCCCTTGCGCTGCCACCATCAGAAGAAGAGGACCGTAAGGAATCGCCAGGAGCAAAGTCGAACGGCATCGAGTGCCGCCGTGCCTGCCCGCTGCCACTCCCACTGCTGCTGCTCTTGTCCTCGTTATTAGCAGCCTCATTGCGCTTTCTGTGCGCGGGAGGGTCGATAAGGGTGTATTTCTTCCTGCTTGTCGGGGTGGTCGGGAGGGCCATGGAGGGCGGGGAGGTGGGACTGGGGCAGGATTTACTGTGAAGAGTGGCACCACCAGCAGCACTACGTGCAGGAGCGGCACTAGGGGCGCCAGCAGCAGGAGCGGCCGCAGCCACAGCAGCAAGAGAGGAGGCACGCGGTCGAGTTACTGGAGTGGCCGCATGGCTGATCGCTAAAGGAATGTCCAGGGCAATGGGATCATCAGCAATAGGGATTTTGGGGTTGGCAACGCCACTGCTGCCCTTCGCATGTGTGGCTGCAGCGGCACTGCTACCACTGCTGCCACTGCTGGTTATCCCAGACTGCCCCAACCGCCCCTTCGCCCGCCCTACCGCTGCAGAGGCTGTTTTTGGTCGCTGCTGCTCGCCCTGCCTCTGCCCCTTCCCCTTCGCCTTTCCCTTCCCCTTCCCTCGTTCCTCTTCCTCCTGCTGCTGCTTCTGCTGCTGCTGCTCCTTCAAATAGTGCTCGCTCCTTGGCTTCCTCCCTTCAATCCAGCTCCCACCACCAAAGCCACGAGTACGCCCTCCCCCAGTCCCACCTGCCGCAACAGCGCCAGTTGAACCTGCAGCAGTAGAGGCAGACACACTAGCAGCACCGCTGGCACTGCTGCTCCTGAACCAGCTGTCACCAGCCTTGCTGGGAGTGCTCCCTGAGGGGGTGCGGGGTGATGCAAGCAAGGAGGAGAAGGAGGAGAGGGCGGAGAGGGAAGGCCGGGCAGAGGGGCGGGAGAAGGCGAGGCGAGGCGAGCAGGAGGGGGGGACATTGGAGGCATGCAGCTCGTCTGGATACATGTGCTGCTCCTGCTCCTCATTGTACTCCTGCTCGTGCTGCTGCTGCTGGTGTGGCTGGGACGAGTGCGAGAGGAAAAAAGGACTCTTGCCGGCGTTGCTGCTGCCTGCTCGCCCCTTGCCCAGGTTGCTGCCGCTGCCTGTGCTGCCAGTGAACGCCCCAAGCGACGCAGACAGCAGCGAGCGAGGCGTGAAGATGCTGCGACGAGGGGTGAGAGGCGTGGAAGGGGTGAGAGGCGTGGAGGGAGTGAGAGGCGTAGAGGGAGTGAGAGGGGCTGTGGGGGTGGTTGGAGCGGGAGTAAGGGCGGAGGAAGAGGGGGAAGAAAAGGCGGGGGAGTGAGGGGGTGAGATGGATGCGGTAGGGGGCACGTGGATGACAAGAGAGCTGGCGGGGTGGAAGCGGAAGCTCCTCTGCTCCTCCGTGCCCTTGATGGCAGCACCAATGCTGTCCCCTCTGCTGGGCCCTGTCCGCCCATGCCCCTCCTGTGCGCTGCCCCCAGCGAGTGCGGCACTGCCAGGGCTCCATGCAGTGAGCTTGAACGACCCCAGGTGCAGAGGTGAGAGCAGCGCTGCCTTGCGGCCCTGCCCTTCCCCCTCATCGCATGCGCTCACAGCCCTTTCCTCCTCCTCCGAACCACTCTCGCCATCCTCCCTGCTTGCCTCGCTGCCGCTGCGACTCTCCTCGTGGCTGGTAGCAGGCTGGGATGCATCCCGCCGGCTGATATCCCTCACAGCGTCTGCCGATGCTGCATCCACCACAGCCTCTGCCCTCGCACTGGCCTCATCTGCTACGTCACCACCTGCCATGTCATCACCTGCGCTGTCACCACATGCCACATCACGATCTGCATCGCCAGCACCTGCCACGTCAGTATCTGCCACAGTGGCTGCTTCTGCCTGCAAGTCATGACGTGCTGTTGCTGCAGCTGCTTCCTTCTCTCGCCCCTCCTCTGCCCGCACAGACCCTGCAATCGGCAGCGGCTCCATCTGCTGCCCCTGCTGCTGCTCGTGCTCCTCTTGCCCACCATTCTCCTGCTGTTCTGCTTCCATCTGCTCCCCAGTCTCTTGGTCCTGGGGCGCATCACCACTAGCGCCATTACTTGCATTACCGCATGCATCACGCGCTTCCAGTCCCACCAGCAGCACCTCATCCTCTACAGGCACCATGCCATACACATGCACCCCCCTCGCCTCCTCGCCCTCCTCGTCCCCCTCCTCCCCCTCCTCCACTTTCCCCTCTTCTTCCCCTACCTTCCCGTCCTCCAACTCCTCCCCCGCCTCCTCCTTCTCGTCCTCCTCCCCCTCCTCCCCGCTCCCCCCTTGCTCCTCGTCATCTCCCCCCTCCTCCCCATCACCACACGGCAGTGCGTCCCCACCATCCTGCACCCACCCCTGCTGCCCACATGTCTGCACCCCCGTGCTGCCTCCCTGGTGCGCAACTCCATCCATAGCAGCCGCAACCACAGTAGCACCACTGCCAGCATCATTGCCAGCAGCACCGGCAACAGCGGTGCTGCTCATCTCAACAAGCAGCTCCTCCAAGTGTGAAGCTGCCTGTGCGTGCTGCTGCGAGTCAGTGTCATCGCCACCATCGCCACGGGTGTCAGAAGTAAAAGCATAAGAGTGAGCCGCATCACCTGCCCCGTTTTCACATGCAGCGCCGGGCGCAGGAGGAGGAGGGGAAGGTGCGGGATGGATGGTCGCAGGGGAGGCGTGTATGAGGGAAGGTGCCACATCAAGGGGCGCATGCACAGCGCCATGTGAGGGCGCCTGCATGGGTGCGTGCATGGGTGCCTGCATGGGGGCATGCATGGGGGCATGCATGGGGGCATGCACGGTGCCATCCATGGGCGCATGCAGGTCCAGACTGAAGTCTGAGGAGGAGGCACAGCTGCTTGAACCCGTGTGGCATGGCGTGGCCTCACCCGCAGCAGCAGTAACGGCAGCAGCAGCAGCAGCAGCAGCAGCAGCAGCAGCAGCAGCAGCAGCAGCAGTAGGGGTGGGAGGCAGAGAGTGGTCCACAGGTGAGGCCAGGGAGGCATGGGCGTGTGAGAGCACGGAGTCTGATCCACTGCTGCTCTTCCTCCGCTTCTCCCCATCCCTCCCTCGCCTCGCTCCCCCTTCCCTCCCGCCCACCTCCTTCTCACCTTCCTCCTCCTTCTGCTTCCCTTTCTCCTCACTATGCTTCCCTTTCTTTTCCTTATGCTCCCCATTCTTCTTCTTCCCATGGCCCTTCCTATCACTGCGCTCCTCTCGCTTCTCCTCATGACTCCCTTTCTCTCCCGCACTCTCTACCTTCGTTCGCCCCTCTTTCCCTTTCTTCCCCTCTTTCTCCCCCCCATGCTTCCCCTTGTCCACTTCACCCTCCCCCATCTCCCCCCCATGCTTTCGCTTCTCCTCCCTACTGTGCCGCTTCTCCTTCCGCTGCTTCTCCCCTTTCTTGTCCCGTTCCCTCTTCCCACTCTCATCCCCCTCCGCCACCTTACCCAAGTCCCTCTGTTCTCGTCCCCCTTCTCCGCTCTCCTTCCCTTCAAACGTGTTTCCCTCAAGAACCGCATGCTCCTGCGCTCCACCCTTCACTTGCACCCCATGCCCCACTGCACCCATCTCAACCGCTTCACATACTGCTGCACCACCTCCCACCACCTCCACAGCTGTTCCCCACTCGTCTCTCTCTCCGTGCCTTCCGTGCCGCTTCTCAATCCTCTTTGGGCTCTTCTCCACCCCTCGTGGGCTCTTCTTTGACCTCTTTGGACTCTTCTCTGCTGCTGCACCTTTCGGGCTCTTGGAGACCTTCCCTGCTTTCCTCGAGCTCTTTTCTGGGTGCTTCGGGGTCAGAACCCCCTGCTCCTTTCCCTCCCCATGCTCCTCCTCATGTCCTTTCTCATGTTCCTTCTTATGCCTGCTGCTCTTGTGCCGGCTGCTCTCGTGCCTGCTGCTCTCCTTGCTTCCTGACCTCTCATGACCTCTCTTGTGCTCCTCATCATGCCGTTTCTCCTTGCATGCGCCTGCGCTCCCGCCCACCCCTGCATGCACGTGAGCATCAGACCCCTTCGCCAGCTTCTTATGCCGTCCCCCATGCTCTCCCCTCTTCTCCCCTTCCGCGCTCACCCTCTCACTCCCTTGGGCTTCATTCCTGTCCGCATCCCCTGACACCTGCTCTCCGTTCTCTCTCTCCACTCCCTCCTCATGCACCTTCCTCCTCTGCCCTCCCTTCTTCCCCTTCTCGCCCCCAGTGCTCCTCTCCCGCTGCCGCTCCTCTCCCCTGCTGCCACCTGCGACCCCACCCTCGCCCTCATCTGCGCTCAACAGCACGCCACTCGCATCGCTCTCCGCACTCCCACTCGCTCTCCTACGCCGAACCACATTGCCGCTCGCCCTCCCACTCCCTCCTACACTCCCGCTTGACCTGCCACTCCCACCCACACTCCCGCTCGACCGCCCACTCCCATGCTCCTCACTGCTGCGCCCACTGCCCGCCCCTCCACCCCTTCCTCCCGCACCCACTCTGCGTGCGTCCAGGGCCCCACCCGCCTCACACCCCGCCCTGCCCGTTGCCTGCTGCGCCACTGGCGTGGCAAGGGGAGAGTCAACACCAGAGGCAGAAGTGGCAACAGCGGAAGAATGAGCGGCAGGGGACGGATAGGCAGCAGGGTGAGGGTGGGGGACAGGCACGTGGGGTGAACGGGCCGCTGCATGTGTGCTGCGTTGCTCAGGTGCCCTTGCTCCTACTGCCTTGTGCAGTGCAGGCTGAGGGGAGCACGGGCGCTGCAGTGGCGTGACTGAGGGGCGCTCCTGAGGGGCTGTGGAGGAGCGCTGTAGTGGGGCGGTTGCAGGGCGGTCTGATGCTCGTGCCCCTGCACGCCTCACACCACTCCCCACAGCACTGGGTAAGGGAGTGGGGGAAGAGGGGCGTGGTGACGGGGAAGCGGGGCGTAGTGAGGGGGAAGATGGGCGTAGTGAGGGGGAAGAGGGGTGCAGTGAGGGGGAAGAGGGGCGCATTGAGGGGGAAGAGGGGCGTAGTGAGGGGGAAGAGGGGCGTAGTGAGGGGGAAGAGGGGCGCAGTGAGGGGGACAAAGGGCGCAGGGCGGGGGAAGAGGGGCGTGGTGCAAGGGCAGACGGGCGCAGTGCCGAAGTAGGAACCCCAGGTGCAGCAGTGTGGACACCGGAGGCAGAAGCAGCGGCAGCAGCAGCAGCGGCAGCAGCAGCGGCGGCAGAGAGCAGAGGGTGGCAGGCTGAGAGTCTTCACAAGGCCTCTGGGTCGACCAGGCTGGCGGTGCTGGTGGTGTGGGGGCTGCTGCTCATGGGGGTGCTGTGGGGACTGCTGTTGATAGGGGTGATGTGGGGACTGCGATGGTTGGAGTGGAGACTGCTGCTGACGCTGAGAGCTAGAGCGCGACGGGTCAGAGAGACGGGAGGCAGCAGGAGCAGGTTGCGCGTGGGGCAGAGCAAGGGCAGCAGGGTGAGGCACGCTGGAGCTGCGGGTCAGCAGCCGCCTGCTGCCTGCGCCTGCACCCACACCCACCCTCCGCTCTGTCACAACCCCCTCTGCATTCCGTAACTCTTGCCCTGCCATGCCCTGCTGCACGCCTCCCTGCCCATGTCCCCTTTGCACCTCACGCTGCCCCCTCTCGGTCTCCTTCTCTCTCTCCTCGTCCTTCCCCATCTCCTTCGATTTCCTCTGCTCATGCGCCGTCATCTGCTCCTGCGTCTCATGGTGTGCATGTCTCTCACTCTGGGACCGTGCCTCCCCCCTCACCGCATGGCCCATCTCCTTCTCTTCCCCATGTGCCTCATACACCCACGTCGGTTGCCCCGCCTGCTTCTGCCATCCTGATTTCCACGGCGATTCACGTTCCCCACCACTACCCCCACCACTGCCCCCATCACTTCTCCCCTTCCCTGCTTCCGCATCCCTTGCTGTGCTCTGCCGCCCCTCCCTCTCCTCCCCTCCGCCCACACCCTCCTCCTTGTTGCCCTCGCCCCCGCCACAGTCACTCTCCCCTCTTGTTCCCTCACTCATCCTCCCCGCCTCTCGCTCCTCCCTGTGACATCTCACCTCTACTTCCTCACCTCCTCTCACGTTCTCGTGATTCGATTTCGAATCGTCTCCCAGACTCCTCCTTCTCACCTCACACACATCTTGCTTCCCTTCATCCTTCTTCTCCTTCTCCCTGTCCTGCTCCGTCTCTTCCACCCCTTCATCGCCCTTCCTCTCCACCCCATCTCCTCCCCCATTCCTCTCCCCATTCCCCTCACTCTTCCGCTCTGCGTTCCTCTCCCCCTTGCCCTCCGCCCTCCTTTCCACCTCACTCCGCCCTCTCCTCCCCTCCCCATCCACAACCCTCCCCTCACCCACCGCGCTCCCTTCACTCTCCTCGCCTTCCTCCTCGCCCTCTTCCACCACAGGCGTCGCCCCACCTGCCCCCCATCGCTGTCTGAACGCACGCTCCCTCAACCGGCTGCCCTGCACGCCCCTCAGGGCGTACCGTGCCCTCCTCTCCGCCCTCGCCTCTCCCACGCCCCCCACTCCCCTCTCTCCCGCCTCCGCCCCACTCCCCCCTGTCAAATTGCTCTGCTGCTGTCCCCCCACACTGCCACTGCGCCTGCCACCAGCCCCTGCAGCAGCAGCAGCAGCAGCAGCACCTGCTGTGCTCTCGTCCTTGCCTCCCCCCGCCACCTTTCTCAGCAGTCCCCCCACACCCTCGCGCCACCCCTCCCGCCGCTCCACTGCTATCCCCAACTCGCTCGCACTGAACACCTCTCCTCCTCCCAGACTCATCCTCCGAGCCAGCCGCCTCTCCGAACCACCCAGCCCGGACCTGCGTTCCGAGCCTCCCACCGAGCCTGGCGTTGCAGGTGAGGCAGCAGCAGCGGCGAGGCCCAGGCCTAAGGACCACTGGCTGAAGCTCTTCCTGTGACGGCCTCCCCCCTCCTCCTGCAGACTAAGGTGCCGCACAAACCGCCGCTCACCTGTTGCTCCCCCTGCTGCTGCCTCAGCCGCCCCTGCTCCCCCTGTCCCCCAATCCCTGCTTCCCGCCCTCCCAGCCACGCTCAGCCCCCTGCCAGCCAATGGGGAGCGGCCACCTGGACTGGCTGGCGGAGGGGTCCTGGGGTTTGAATCGCGCCCCGCTGCTGACGTGGCAGCGTCCCATTGGCCACTGCTGCGCCGGGAGATCCTCTCCTCTGGCAGGCTCAGATTCTTCTGGAAAACCCGCCCTGACCGGCTGCTGCTGCTGCTATTGCTGGCATTGCTAGTAATGGCAGCCGTGGCAGCAGTGTGAGGAGGGCCAGTAGGGCTCAACGCAGGTGCCGCCTTGCCAATGCTTCGACTTGACATCGATCCTGAAGGGGGTAGACCAGGCCTGCCAGGCAACCACCCTCCTAGCCCTCCTCCTCCCTTTCCTCCTCCTGCCCCTCCCCTTCCTCCCTCCACACCCCTGCCCTCCACGCCCCCGCCACCCCCACTGCCCCGCTCCTGCAGGCTCAAGTGCCGCACAAACTGCCGCCCCCCCACGCCCCTCCCACCGCCATCTCCCGCCCTCGCCCTAGCATCGCCGCCCTCGCGTCCCCCCTCGCCAGCTCGCTCCCCCTGCCCCACGGACTGCTGCAGCGCGCCTGCCTCTGCCCCTGCTCCTCTGGACCCCCACGGGCTGAACTGCCTGCTCACCCTCTCCTGCTGCCAACTCGCATGCTTCACCAGCGCCCTGCCCCCGCTGCCCACGCCCCTGTCACCACCGCCACCAGAAACACCAGCAGCAGCACCCGCAGCAGCAGCAGCAGCAGCAGCAGCAGTAGCAGCACGTGAGGGACTGGGAGCAGCAAGGGAGGAGCTCCCAACACCGTTCCCCCGTGTGCTGCTGCTTTGGCTGTCCGCCTCCCCCATCCTCCGCCCACTGCTGTTCGCACTGCCACCACCACTGCCACTGCTACACGACTCAGACCACCCCCCCTCCCCACGCCTCTCAACCACCCGCTCCAGCCCCCTTCCCCCGTCCATCCCCCCCATCGAACCTACTCCCGAGCCTCGGATCCGAACCAGAGGCTTGGCAGCAGCACCAATCCTCCTGGGCGCTCGATCGGGGCGGCCCAGCCCGCCCCCTGCTGCGAGAGTCTCCTGCAGCCGCGCCTGCTCCTGCTGCAGTTGCCGCCGCTTGCGCCGCCAGTTCACAAGAAAAGAGCTCGACGCCCTCACGTCCGCCTCCTCCCCCCCTCGCCCTTCGCCCCCCCCTTCCCCTCCACCTCCCCCCCCTGCTGCCGACCCTTCCCCCGCCTCGCGCCCCCCCTCGCCTGCTCTCAGCCCTCCCAGCCCGCCCATCCCTCTGCGACCGAGAGCAGGGTCAGCAGTCCTGGGCCGTCCAGAGGGAGTGCTGGGGACACTTCCGCTCTCCCCCCACTCCCCTCCGCCCCCCCCTCCCCCTCCAATGCTCCCCCGAGACAGACTGCGCATCCACCCCCCTGTTCCCCCTCCCCCGCCCCCCCTTTCCCCTCTAAAGCTGCTCATCACGCTCTCCTCGTCCCACCAGCTGCCCACCTCGTCTCGCGCGTCACCCCTCCCCATCTCGCTCCACCCATCCTCACTCCACCACCCATCCATATCCGTCTGCCCTGAACCCACGCTCGTGGCCCGGCCGAGCCTCCTCTTCATGCTCTTCCACGAGCCCAGACCCGCACCAGACCCTATCCCCGGGCCTATCCCCGAGCCTCCAGCCGGGCTGGCAGAAGAGGCAGGGGCACCGAGGCTAGAAGTCCAGCTGCTGCCCCCAGCAGCACCAGCAGCAGCGGCTTCACCAGCAGTAGTGAGGCTGCGAGACGGGGGCAGGAAGGACTTGGGAAGCATGGAAGGCGCTTGGCCGCTGCCCAGAGCCTCATCATATTCAGGGCTGGAGAGAAACTCATGCTCCGTGCTGCGAGCCATAGTGCTCAGACTCATGGGGAAGGTGCGTGGCACCATGGACACTCTGCCCTTGCCTTTGCCTTTGCCTTTGCCGCCCTGCTGACTGCTCTTGCTGCCCCTGGCGCCGGCGCTGCCGCTGCTGTGGCTGCTGCTGCTGGTGGTGTCGCTGAGAGAGTCAAAGTCAGGGAGCGCTGAGGATGCCACGGGGGTGGTGGCTTTGGAGGTGGGTGTACCAGGAGCGGACGCCACAGGAGCAGATGCAGCAGGGGCAGAAACAGCAGGGACAGCAGGGGCAGCAGGGGCATGAGTGGGTGCAGCAGGGGAAGGGCCTGCTTCCCAACAATTCTCTCCCACGCGGCTGCTGCACCTGCTGCTCGACTTGCGCTGTCACTTTGCACGTAAGCCTCACTCGCGTCTTGTTTGTTTGCCGTAGCTCTCTCCCTCCCACTCCCCTTTTCCTTCCCACTCCCTCTCTCCTTCCCACTCCCTCTCTCCTTTCCACTCCCCCTCTCCTTCCCACTCCCTCTCTCCTTTCCACTCCCTCTTTCCCTCCCGCTCCCTCTCTCCTCCTCACTCTTCCGCCTACCCCACCCACTGCCACTCTGCGCGGACCCCTGTCCCCCGCGCCCCCCCTCCGCCAGCGCCCTCCGCCTCCGCAGCACCTCCTCTCTCCGCCTCCTCTCCTCCTCCGTCTCCCCCTCGCTAGAACCACTCTCGCTACTATCACCAAACTCGTACGCACCAGCCATGTCAGCAGGCTTGCGCGTCAGACCCCCTGCGCCCCTCCCCACGCCCTGCGCGCGCTGCTGCTCGCCCCTACTCCTGCTCCAGCTGCTGCTCCCCTCTGTTCCCCCTGCCCCGCGCTCTGAACCTTCCCCACTCGCCTCGCCAGCAAGCCCCCACTCATCATCCTCATCTTCCTCAAACCAGTCCGCGGCAGCTGCGCGCATAGGGACCTCCGCGCGAGTTCCCTCCTCTACCGCTTCCTCTCCGCCTCTCCACCCGCTCCCCCGCGCATCCCCCCTGCTGCTCTGCCCATGCTCTTCCCCCGCACGCCCCCCCACGCGCCCGTGCTGCTGCTGCTTCGACGCGCGCGCTGCTGCGTTATTAGCAGCGCTGTGGGAGTGGTGGATAACCACGCTCTCCGCCTCGCTCCACGCGCCTCCCGTGGTAACAGTGCCTGACTCGCTCCACACCACCACGCTGCCCCCCTCGCTCCCAGGCACGAAACTGCTCTCGCTGCCCTCCCCGTCCCCCTCGCTCTCCCCCCATTCCCCCTCCCCCGCTCTTCCCCACCCGCCCTCCGCTTCCCGCCCCTCCCCTGCGCGCGCCTCCCCCCACCCGTCTCCCCCGTTCGCCCCTTCCTCCTCTTCCCCGTTTCCCAGAAGCTTCCCTTTCACGTGTCCCAATATCCTGGATAGTCGATTCTTTACATGCTTGCGCAAGCCAATGTGGGGGATGGGGGACGCTGACCTGGCGTCACCTGATTGGTCGACCGCCATTTCATCCTCATTTTTCCGACCCTGGACTTCCACAAAGCTAGGCCCGGGAATTGAGGAGCTCGCCGAGCCTGTGCTTTCGGCTCGGCTGTGTGACCGGGGCACGCGCCACCACGACTGGGCCAGGTTCGACAGGGACCCTGCTGAGTCAACCCTAGAGAGACCACTCGGGTCAGAAACCAATAAGACATCGCGCGCTTCGGGAGACTCCCCAGAATTCCAAGGTTTCACGGCGGTGCGGCTGCTTCCATCATCGTGAGCGGCGAGCAATCGCTCCTCGCTTTCGAAAGACAAGTCGCTCCATGACCGCGACTTCTTCCTCGTCCCCTCTTTCCTCCGCCCGTCTTTACCTCCTCCATCTCCATCGCGCCCTGATTTCCCCGTCTTCCTTCCTCCTTTCTCTCTGCCAGTATCATCCTTGACTTTCCGGCCAGATACCGTCGGTTCTAGATCCCCTTTACGGCCTGACGTGTTACTCGCTAACGGCCGCCGGCTACTTCCGTCGGTCCAGCCTGTGAGCTCCTCCTCGTCGTCCGACGACAGCAGCCCCGTGTCCGTGGGGAAGTTCCGGCCGTCTATAATACCGGTTGACGTCTGACGTGACGGTGTGGTCGGACGACATTCTGAGTGCGACGACGCGCGAAACATGCCTAAGCATACATAAATACTGCGGTGGAAGTATTAATTCCAATCGCTAATGTCACAAAAACCACGACAACAAGTCCAATGAATTGAGAAAGACCTAACTTGAGATAAACTGCGGGTGGGGACGAGACTAGATGGATAAGAGGGTGGAGAAGCCTACTAGGGGGTAGTGTCCCGCACTGTGCATTATGGCTGTTTTCGCTTGCGATTTTAGGCCGAGGAAGTGCAGATTGATCCTTGCGCTCGACGAGGAAATCTTGATTTGGAACTGTGGTCAGTATATTTAATGGTTTTTTACGGTGTGACAAAATACAGTACGTTTTTGCACGTTTTAAAGCGGTATCTCTGTGATGCAACCTTCCCGGATGTTTTGCTAGCAAAGTTGGGCAGTTTCAGCACTGCAGGCGTTCAGGGCCAACAGATTGGAAACGGGCAGAAAACGATTGATCCGCTTGCATGCTGCTGCAGCATTTGGTGGCGGGCGTGAAAATGATTGATTTGCTGCGACGCGAGGCGACAGAAAAGTTATGCGCCGCCATTGGCTTGCCCGCTCTGGAAACACCAGAACTGCCGACTGTTTGGAAGAACGTGACCCAGAACATGCTTTGTGATTGGTGGAATGTTTTTCGCAAGTAACGCACACGTCCCAACCGTTTCAAGTTTCAACCATGTTATAGGCTAAATCGAACTGCTGCTATGAGTTTGTAGCATTGCCAATTAACCATTAATGTTATGATTCAAGAATTGATTAGAATGAGGCTTGCTAAGGTTGGTGGAATCAATGATGATGATCAAAATAACCGGTGAATATGAAACATCATATAAGCTTAGTGTTTGATACATGATTTGATGTGCGCATATCCTGCTCTTTTTGTTAGGTATGCCAGTTAGGATATGGGGTACAGTTGGTTGGAATGAGCCGTTTTGGTGCAGAACACTCCATCCTCTCCACTCCAAAGATGATTCTGCTGGATCCAAGATTTCCGGGTGCGACCTCCTATGATTATATATATTCCGCCAGGTCATCCCGGAGCACACGCAAATCGATGCCACGCCACGGCCTACAAGAAAATCAAACAATTCCCTAGGAGTCTTTCAGTCGCGAAGAAGGAAATTAGTGGTTTGCGAAGATGGTCGCGTTCGTTCAGAGTCGAGCACCAGTCGCAGCTGTCGCTACTCATCGCTCGAATGAAGGTCGGTCCGCCCAGCTGGTAGCCTGATGGGCTTGTGGTTGCAGAGGGCCCAGAACATCACCTCCCCCAACCATTCCTGGCCTTCCGAGGCAAGAAAGCCCAAGTGGAGAAAAGGAGCTCTCGAGAATACCAGACACAAACAGGCAATACCAGTGACTCAGATAAGCGGAGAAGACTAGTTAGTGTTTTGTACTTCAGGCCTGCTCTGGCGTTGCTTCTTTCGGCAGCGGCAGTACCAAAGACATTACCGGCTATTTCGGTGATAAGACAGTTCCAAAACAGAGCCATTACCCTGTCAACCGATCAATTCCTGGAGTACAGAAAACAATTCTTTCTGCCATTGTTTTCGTGCCAATTTATATATTGACCAGCCATTCCCGCGTAAAGATGTGGAGATTCTGTGCGACGAGGCTTGCGACGGCCGCATCTAGATCGTCATCGCGCTCGACGCTGCATCGCGACAATGCGCGCGTGGCGCTATACTTGAGCCCCAAAGTCGTCCCTTACCTGAGCCAGATCCACCGTCCGTTCTCCTCAGACAGCTCAGAAGATAAGGTCCGTTGTGCATACCCTGACAAGCATTGCCGCGTCAATGGCGTAGGTTCAGCGATTGCGAGAATCTAGTGTAACATTTCTTTATCCAACAATCAAGAAAGATTTCGTCCCACTCTCAACATTTTTCTCCGTTTCGCGCGACTCGTTTCGCAGCTGTTCAACAAGCTACTGGTGGCGAATCGCGGCGAGATCGCGTGTCGCATACTGCGCACGGCGAAGAAGCTGGGCATCCCCACCGTGGCCATCTACTCCGACACCGACATCGAGGCTCCCCATGTCCGCCTCGCCGACGAGGCCGTCTACGTCGTGCGTCCCTCTTCCCTCGCCTCTCGTCCCTCGTTCCCCCTGCACCACGACAATAGTCAGACGTTTCGAATGCGTTGATGTTTCAGTACTATATTGTCTGCCGTTGATCTTCCGAAACGGGCTGTCCATCCAGTCCAGCATCCGCTCCCGCATTCACTAGCTCGTCTCTCAAGTGCTGTCGCCAGCATGCGTCATCTTTGCATCCCTCGTTCCCGTGTGCGTGGCGTGTGCGACGTGCAGGGCCCGTCACCGGCGAACGAGAGCTACCGCAACGTGGAGCGCGTCATGGACGCCGTCATCAAAGCCGGCGCCGACGCCGTGAGTTCCGCCGCCGCCGCCGCTGCGCTGCCTTCTGATTGTATCGTTGAACCAGTTCCAATGCGCTGCGCAGCCGTAATAATCTGACGTAGCAGTGGGTGTGCCATAGAATTGCAGCAGCCTCGTAACGCACACACTCTAGAGAGAGAGGAGTTTTTTTCAAATACGTGGTGTAACCGGATCCCTATCTGCATTTTCTCTCTCCCTGCTGCTCCGCGACGCGGGCGGGCGCGCGCAGGTGCATCCGGGGTACAGCTTTTTGTCGGAGAAGCCCGAGTTCGCGGAGAAGCTCAAGGCGCAGGGCGTCACGTTCGTGGGCCCCACGCCCGAGGTCATGCGCCTCATGAAGGACAAGGTGAGGGCCCACATAGCACGGTGGCATGACGCACACAATGAGGGCCACACGACGTCATATCACACACACGTTGGTAGGGTCACATCAAGTGTACAGGGGTTAGTTAACCTTTGTCCTCTGCGCGTGCACGCTCATTCTCTGCGGGTGCACAGCACACTCGCACGCTGCACGATGCCTCAATGAGAGCCTCTCCTTCGCGTGCAATCGCGGTCCGGAATGGTCCACCCCTGTGCGCCATGCTTGCCCCTCCCCTCCCCTGCGGCCCGTGGCAGACGGCGAGCAAGTACGCGGCGGTGGCGGCGGGGCTGCAAATACTGCCCATTGGGGATGCCTTTTGAAGCACCTCACAAGTTCCCTCTCTCCCCCCCTGCTGCTCCTCACAGACGGCGAGCAAGCACGCGGCGGTGGCGGCGGGGCTGCAAATACTGCCCATTGGGGATGCCTTTTAAGGCGCCTCATAAGTTGCCCTTCTCCCCCCCCTGCTGCTCCCCCCAGACGGCGAGCAAGCACGCGGCGGTGGCGGCGGGGCTGCAGGTGCTGCCCATCGGGGATGCCGTCGCCTCCGACGAGGACCACGCCGTCCAACTCGGTACGCGCCCTCCCCCCCTTCGCCCTCTCGCCCCCGCCCCTCCCACCCCTTCAGCTCTTCCCCTTGTTTCATGCTCTCTTCTGGCAGCCTGAACGGAGTCAATGGTTATAACGCTGATGCTTCCGCCTTCTTTTTATTGCCACGTGGTGACTTTCTTCTGCTGTCGTGCCTCCTCGCTGTGCTGTACCCGCCACACCTATTGCCCGCCACACCCATGGCCCGCCACACCCATTGCCCGCCACACCCATTGCCCGCCACACCCATTGCCCGCCACACCCATTGCCCGCCACACCCATTGCCCGCCACACCCATGCCTCACAGCCAACAAGGTGGGCTTCCCAGTGGTGCTCAAGTCCCTCGACCGCAACCAGTCGCACGTGCTGCGCATTGCCTCGTAAGCTCGCCGCCCTTGCTCTCACTTTTTCAAAGTCGCTATGGCGCTGCTTGTCTGCGTCCTCTTCTCAAGCAGAGCACTCTTTGCTCCTCCTTTCTCACACCCCATTGCTCTGCTCCCTGACCCGCGTTGACCCACGTTGATCTTGTTGACCGCGTTGACCTCTTTCACCGTGTTGACCTTGCAGGAATGCGCGTGAGGTGCGGGACCACTACGACCAGTTCCAGCAGGACCTGTCCTTCGTGTCGCCTGGCGCGCACAGCCAAGTCGTCGTCGAACAGTGAGCGCCCTGGGCTGCCACGCACGCAGGGAGGGTGGGAGGAGAGGGGGGGGTGGGCGGAGGGAAGAGGGGGGAGGAAGGGTGGCTGGTGAGAGGGAGGACGAGTGAAGTGTTTGCCCGAGATGGTGCAGGAGGGGTGTGGGGGGAACTCGATGGTCATTGGACAAGCATTTAGAGTTGCAGACCACCATTCCCAGGCTGATCTGCTGCCCCCTTGCTTCGCTCCCGCCATTCCCCCTCCCCATGCCGGCCCCCGTGCCTGCCCCCATGCCCGCCTCCATGCCCGCCCCCATGCCCTCTCCCCATGCCCGCCCCCATGCCCTCTCCCCATGCCCGCCCCCATGCCTGTCCTGAGTCACTTACGAGAGTTTTCAGAGGTAACTCATGCCGCGGCTGTGCCCGTCCATGCCCATGCCCGTCCATGCCCATGCCCGTCCATGCCCATGCCCGTCCATGCCCATGCCCGTCCATGCCCGTGCCCGTCCATGATGGCAGTTACCTGGAGAAGGCGCGGCTGATTGAGATTCAGATCGTGGCCGACAAGCATGGCAGCATGGTGCGTGCATGTGTGTCGCGCTACTCTCCCCTCACGCCTCTCCCCTCGTTTCCCCTCACTGCACAACGCATGCACTCCTCGAATTCCCTCCTACCACGTTCTGATCTCACCATCCCTGTCTCCTCCCCTCTTTCTGTCCCCATGCCCCTCCACTACATCGTGTTGGCGCATGGCAGCTGTGGTTCCCGGAGCGCGAGGCATCCATCCAGAGGCGCTATCAAAAGGTACGCCTCTTTTCCGTCTTCACATTCCCTTGGTCCTTCTCCTTTTTCCCTTTCACTAGCTTCATTGTTTCCCTGGTTAATGTCTGCCACGTTCATGTTCCATCGTAATCTCCTCCCCACCCCACGTTCGCCCCTTCTTCATCTCTCGCGCCCCCCCCCAACCCCCGTGCGTGAGCAGCTGATAGACGAGTCACCGAGCACGTTTGTGGACGGCGCCACGCGCAAGGCGCTGGTGGAGCAGTCCGTGGCGCTGGCGCGCTCCATCAACTACGACACCACCGGTGCGTGCCCGCTCTCCTTTGCTCCGTTCCGTTCACGCAGTGAGTGATCACTTCTGATGTGACTCAATGGCCACGCGCAAGGCGCTGGTGCAGCAGTCCGTGGCTCTGGCACGCTCCATCAACTACGACACCACCGGTCAGTGCGCCCCCCCGCACCCGTGTACCCTGAGCACAGATCAATGAACCCATGAAGGTGTGCATATGTGGCTGAACTTGCTTTGCGTGCTTCCATTTCCTCATACGCGTGCATAGTGCGTGCACTGGGGTGTGTGTGTGGGTGGGTGTGTGTGTGTGTGTGTGTGTGTGTGTGTGTGGGTGTGTGTGTTTGTATGTGTGTGTGTGTCTGTGTCTGTGTGTGTGCATGCATGCGTGGCTGGCAGGCACGGTGGAGTTCCTGTTGAGTCAGAGCAAGGACATTTATTTCCGAGGCATGAGCACTCGCCTGCATGTGAGTGCGCCCTTCCCTTCCTGCCTCACCTCACTTCATCTCCACTCACCTACTGTCATGCACTTACCAAAAGAAGCCCAACAAATCACAACACTGTGCAGCCTACACCACAAAGCACACAGCCAAACCCCCACAGGAGAAAATGGGTTGAGTGATGCGAGTATGAACCACCCCTCCTCTCGCATTTCACCCGCCCTCCTCCTCCATGTCCCCTACCCTCCTTCCTCCCGCATCTCCTCCACTCCCATATCTCACCCTCTCCCCCACCCTTGTCCCTTTCAGGCGGGGCACGTGGCATCGGAGTGTGTGACAGGAGTGGACATAGTGGAGCTCATGCTGAGGGCAGCAGCGGGGCAGAAGCTCGCCGTGCCGCAGGACCGCATAGCCGAGCCCAAGGGCTGGGCCATTGGCGCTCGTGTCTACAGCGACAACCCCCGCAAAAATTTCCTCCCGTATGTCTCCTCCCCCCTCGTCGCTCTGCCATGCCTGCTGCTCTTGTCGTCCTCATTCCCATGCCCATGCCCATGCTGCATTATGTGCACCCACCCCCTTATGGCACTCTCGCTCTATGCCAGCACGCCCTAGCTCTACCATCCCACTGCTCTGCATTCCTGTAAGCTGCTGCCCTGCCATCACACCGTGCTGTCTCCCTGGCTCCATCGCTGGCCGTGGATGCAGGTCGAGTGGCAAGATCCTACGTTACATAGAGCCCGCCATGCAGTGCTCAAACGAGGGCATTCTGCGCATCGACTCGGGTGTGTCTGAGGGTGACGTCATCAACTTCTACTACCACCCGCTCATGTCCAAGGTACCTTCAATCACAAACATCTCCCATCCAAAATCCTTGCAAGTACCAACCAGTCCCATCCACGCTCTCTGCTGCTACCACCCTCGATCTCATGCAATCGTGCCTTCACCACACACCATAACGCATATTGAGAGGCGAGTGCTGTCCTTCCTTGGGTGACCTGTGCTGCTGTGCTGCTCTTCCCTGTGCGGCGGTGTGGCAGGTGACCACGTGGGCGCTCACACGAGATGCTGCCATTGACAAGATGGAGGTCAGTGCCCCGTCATGCCTTGCCCAACGCCTTGCCTTGTCCCGTCATGCCTTGCCCGGTTCTGTCACCCCTTGCCCTGCTTTGCTTTGCCGTGCCATTCCTCCCTCTTTCCCTTCCTTTTTTCTTACCCACAGCTTCCTGTCCCTCTTCTTCTGACCCAGTCAATCCTTTAGTTGCCTCTCCCCTTCCTCCACCATAGCTATACACTCACCCCTTTCCACTCCACCCCATCCCACCCCACTCCACCACATCCCACCCATGGCAGTACGCCCTGGACCGGTACTACATTGAGGGCATAGAGAGCAACATCCCCTTCCTGCGCTGCATCGTCTCCCACCCGGTCAGCCCCCGCTCTGCACTCCTCTCCCTGCCTGGCTTACATGCTGCCTTGCCTTGCCTGTCTTGCCCCGCCCTGCCTTGCACGCTGCCCTTCACCGTACAGCACGCCAGCACTGCACAGCGCTGTTCCTTGGGGCACTGACATGCTCACCTCCACACCGTAGGCCTGTGTTGCTCTCGCTCCCACGCCCACCCTTCTCTTTGCCACAGATTCTGCACCCAGCTCGTTGCACAATTCACCTTCCTCACCCTTCCTCACCCTTCCTCACTCTTCCCCCCTGTCTTCCCCACAGGCATTCGCGTCGGGCAACATAACGACCAACTTCATTCAGGACAACTTCCCTGCTGGCTTCTATAACGACCACCTCTCGCCCCGTGAAGAGGTGCGCCCACTCCACACCACGCCATGCCCCGCCACGCAATGCCTGCGTCGACGGCAATGGATCTGCCTGTCTCACACCCACGTTTCCTCGTCACCATCTGCCACATCATCCTCAAATCACACACTCACCACCTCTCCGAATCCTGGGTGTGCCATCTCAACCCCTCTCCTATCCACCGTGCCCCCACCTCCCCTCCCCACTCCCACTACCACCCCCACCCTCCCACCTAACCCTCCCCCCTAACCCTCCCCCACTGCCTCCCCCCATTCAGAGCGAGCTGGCGGGCATATCGGCGTTCCTGCACGTGATCAAGGGCGTGCGCGCCTCTGCCACCGTCACCTCGGACCGCCCGGCAGCAGACGCCACGGCGGCAGCAGCAGCAGCAACGCTGTCACAGAAGGCAGTGACGGAGAAGCTGGTGGTGTCCGTGGATGGCCAGCAGGTGCCCGTGACTCTCACGCACTGGCCCTCCGACAAACACCCCGTGCTGCGCCGCGCCGTGAGTGCTGCCACGCTCTCGCCCTTCGCCTAAAAGTGCTGTTTTCCTTTGCTCTACTCCCGTGTACGGCTGCCAGTGATGTCCACTCAGGTTGAATTACGATTGGAGTAGTTGTGTGTGAGTCTAGGTTGAGGTGTGAGGTCGGCCATGTGTGTGTGATGCTGCTTGCATGTCCACCCTGCACATCACCCGTGTGTTGTCTGTAACACCCCAAGTCGTTCCTTCCAATCCTGGGCTAACAATTGCTGTTCCTGTATGCGCCTGTGTTGGGGTGCATGGGGTGGAAGGGAGCGCATGGGGTGTGGGGGGTCCTATGGGGTGTTGGGGGGGTGCATGGGGAGTGGGTGGGTGGGGGCACATGGGTGTGCTGGGGAACATGGGGTTTGGGGGGGCCGCATGGGTGTGGGGGTTCGGATGGGGTGTGTGGGGGGGGCATGGGGTGAGCAGAAGGTGGACGTGGGCGGCGAGGTGATGGAGGTGGAGGAGCGCGACCCCATCCTGAGTGGCAAGGGGCTCATCCACGTCAGCCTCGATGGCAAGGACGCCAGCGTGTGCATCAGGGAGGAGCTGCCACGTGGCTTCTCCATGCTCTACCACGGCTGCATCAAGGTAAGCGGTTGCTCCTTTTTGCCCAACCCTCCCCTCACCACTCCCTGCTTCCTGCATCCCTTGCATAAGCACCCCTTTTCCCTTCCTACACCCTCTCCCTTTGTCCACCTCCCACTAACTCTTCCTTTTCTCCTTCCCTCACGCACTGCCCCCATGCCTTTCCACGCTTCCCTCCCTTTCCTCACCTGGGTGTCATACGAGCAGGACGAGGTGTTGGTGCAGCGAGCGGACATAGCACCACTGCAGAAGTTCATGCCCAAGAAGAAGACCGAAGACGTCGCACATGTGAGCCCTCCTCTCCACACCCCACACCCCCCTCCCACACCCCCCCCCCACACCCCCCTCCCCACACCCCCCTCCCCACACCCCCCTCCCCACACCCCTCCCCACACCCCCCTCCCCACACCCCCCTCCCCACACCCCCCTCCCCACACACACACACCACTCCGCACTGCCCTCTGCTGCCTCTCACTCCCTCCCTCCTTACCTGCTTGTGTCAACAGTCCATCTGCCTCCACGCTTCAATTTCCTCACTCGTCACTCTAATCCTCACCCTCGTGTTGCCTGTGATGTGCGTGCAGCTCATCCGCACGCCCATGCCGGGCTCGGTGGTCAAGATCTCCGTGCGCTACAAGCAGAAGGTGAGCTGTTGTGCCCACTGTGCTCCTCCACCCACGCCAAGCCTTCCAACAGTGACCGTCCATCACGTGCACACAGGTCACGGCCACCTCTTGCCCACCCGCCATGGCCACACCCAACCTGCTACCGTCTTATCCTCTGTGTATCCCTCACTCTGTGTCACGCCCACACTGCACGACACGGCACGTGGCTGGGTGTGGCAGGTGCTACCTGGGGACGAGCTGGTGACGATAGAGGCGATGAAGATGCAGAATGTGATTCGCGCGGAGGAGGCGGGGGTGATCCGCGGCATCTACGTCAAGGAGGGGCAGACCGTCAAGGTCGGCGAGATGCTGCTCGACCTCGATGTCTAGCCCTGCCATGCCCTGCCCTGCACTTCCCTGCGGTGCTCTGCACTGCCGTGCCCTGCCGTGCACTGCCATCCTGCACTACTCCGCTCGCTGCTCAAGGCCACCACAAGCCTCAAGGCCCATTGCCATGTCTATTGCAAAGCAAGCTATATAAAGTACAGCATACCGTAAACCCCCGGATATAAGACCCCCTCCAGTTGTAGACCCCCGGGTCTATAATACGGGGGGGAGGGTACTCTATATGAGTCGTTTTAGTTATACCCCCCTTTTTTAGTGCAATCATTATAAGACCCTCTCATTCTCTGGAAGAATGTAGCATTTGTCATTTTTTTGTAATGAAATCGAAGCAATTTCGGAGAGGGAACTAAATTTCTCCCCTTCCAATGACTGCGCGTGGGTATCGCGCAGTCAAACTGGTCAAATTGTGCTCTTTTCGCCACTGCCAATGTGGTGATCTCAGTGGCTAGAGTGATGCCACCTGGCAAAAACCCGAGGGTGGGGACATTCGCGCCCGCATCCATGTTCAATGCCGAGCTGCAAAGTGCAACTGACACAAACATACACAACAACACACGAATTCGTTCTATACATTCTTAAAAAATACCATGTATCAAGACCCGGGTCTTATATAACATGTGACATTTGTGTAGACCCCCCCCACTTTTTTTTTGTGATTATGTTAAGACCCCCGGGTCTTAAATCCGGGGGTTTACGGTATATTCCAGTTGATACCGTACCTAACAATTTTGATTCGCTCAGGCAGGAAGAGCTACCACGGCTCTAATCAGCTGCTTTGCTGATGGAGCTTGTCTCAGCTTGTACCTGCACTGTGCCAACTACACTAATGCAAAACAATGATATGCCTACTCCAATTTCAAGAATCCTCCCTCGGGACGATGAGCCGAACTGACTGGAAGGCAGAGTGTCAGCAGACAGGCAACCTTCTACATCAGATGAGTGCAGCAACACAGATCCACCATCTAGCACCGTGCCCTGCCACACGGCCTCCCCTTCCATACTCACGCCCTGACATCACTCGATCCTCGCCTTGCATCCAGCCACACATCCGAGAGTGCAGGCAGTGGTGGGAGCGAGAGAGGGCGCTAGTGGCGGAAGTGGCGCACGTTGGTGAAGACCATGGCGACACCATACTTGTCACAGCAGTCGATGGCGTCCTGGTCCCGCACACTGCCGCCTGGCTGGATTATCACCGACACCCCCGCCTTGCACGCCGCCTCCACTGCATCTCCCCATGCTGGTGGATGGGGGCGACGGTGAGAAACGTGGGGCGGGGCCGAAAGGAATGGGAAAACGAACTCATGTGAGGGAGAGTTTGCATACGAAGCGAAACAGTTGCTACGGTGAAACTAAAGCGAGAGGAGCGAAAGTCGGGCAGGCAGTGATGTGTATCATCCCAGCAGGCAGCACTGACCGAAGGGGAAGAAGGCATCGCTGGCGGCAGCAGCGCCCTTGGCCTCGTCGCCCGCCTTCTCCAGCGCGATCTGCCCACTCTTCACCCTGTTGGGCTGCCCGCTCCCCATACCCAGCAGCCGCCCGTCCTGCACGGCAAGGAAGACACGAGGACGGAGCACGGCAGGGAGGGATGGCAAGAGAGCTCCTGAATCAGCATGGAAGAAGCCGCTGAGGGGGCGGAGAGCGGAAGGTGCAGTAGGGTGAGAACCGCAAGTGAGGACAACGGGGCGAGGGCAGGGGAAGAAGGCAAGAGGCAAGCGAGGGGTACCTTGGCGATGGTGATGGCGTTGCTCTTGACGTGCTTCACCACCCGCCACGCAAACCGTGCGTTCTCCAAATCAGCCTCACTGGGCTGCTTCTTAGTGACGACAGTGAGCGTGAGGTCATCAGCATCCAGGTCATCCGAGTCCTGCAGCAGCCACCCACCCCCCACCTGCCGCAGCGACCGCCGCCCCTTGCTGCTCGCCTGCGCCTCCAGAATGCGCAGCGCCTTGCTCTTCCCCTTCAGCACCGCAAGCCCTTCCTCTGTGTACCCTGGAGCCACCACTATCTCATAGAACATGCGCGTCTCGCCGTCCGTGGGGGAGCGAAACTCCCGAAGTTCACGGGCTAGCGCAGCGGTGATGGGGCGGTTGAAGGCCACGATGCCGCCGAAGGCACTCACGGGGTCGGCACGGACGGCGGCACGGTAGGCCTCCAGGAGGGCTGCTTCTTGGTCTTCAGGGGAGGCGGAGGGGGGGAGCGTGACGGTGGCGGCGCCGCAGGGGTTGGTGTGCTTGACGACCACACAGGCCGCGTTGGGCATCTCCCACACGCACTGCCACGCTGCATCCGCGTCTAGATAGTTGTTGTATGACATCTCCTGTGCATGGGGGGAAAAGGGATGGAAGAAGGGGGGTTTGGGTTAAGGGTGGAGTGAGAGGAGATGGATGGGTAGTGAAGGGCATCTCCCACACGCACTGCCACGCCGCATCCGCGTCCAGGCAGCTGCTGTATGACATCTCCTGTGGGTGGGTAAGAATGTGGGGGTTCAGGGAGGTTCAGGAGTGGGGGGAATTGAGTCTGTGTGTCAATGATAGTTGCAGGACAATTTCGTCCAAAATAGCAGCGGAACGTTTCTCATTAACATCTCTCCTTCCACACTTCCACATTCCCCCGGGCATTCCAACCGTCCACACCACACTGTGCCAAGCACCCTCCACAACTTCACCTTCCCCCCTTCCTCCCCCACCTTGCCGTGGTGCTGCACAGCAGTGCCAATGCCCCCCTTGCCGCACTCCCCCAGCGACTCATCGGCGTAGAAGGCGGCACGCTGGTGGGGGTTCTCGCCGTACCGCAGCACTGCGGACAGGGTCAGCGGCACTGCCAGGGCCGGTGGTGGGGCGAACTCTGCAGTGGGCAGGAAGGGGGCGACGGTTAGAAGGGGAAAGGGAATAGGAGACGCTGGAGAAGGTATATGTGCGAGGCATGGTGGTGGTATGCATCTGAATACACGTGCATGGCCAGGGGTGTGTACAGCACATCATGTGAGCATGAGCACATGTGGGTGCAGTGCAGTGCATTCGCGCATGTGTGTGCATATCCACGCCATGCCCCCCCCACGCACCATCAGTCTTGGGCTGCGCGTGCGGCCACAGCCACTCAGACACGGCAGCATCGTACGACGCGGTGTGTTGAAACGCCTTCCACGCCAGCCGCCGCCTCAACGCCTCCTCGCCCTCGCCCCCCTCCCCCTCGGGCTTGTCCCCCTTGAGCGCGGCCAGCAGCGAGGGGTAGTCAGCGGGGTCCACCACCACCCACACGTGCTCGTGGTTCTGATGTGGGGGGGGGGAGGGAGGGGGGAAGGCGAGAGAAAGGGTAGAGGGAGGGTAAGGAGTGTGTAAAACGTCAGCAGGTGAGTGGTAGTCAGTGGAGTGGGGTTTACAACCACCCACACATGCTCGTGGTTCTGATGGTGGGGGGATGGAGATGAGAACATGGGTAGAGAGCGAGTGAGCTTCTGTGTTACAGATTGCGTGACCGCCTACATTTCTCGGCATCCCTTTTCTCTTACCCTCCCTCCCCACCGCTCCCCCCCCTCCTCCTTCCCATGCTCCCCTCACACCTCCCCATCCCCCCTCATGCTGCCCCATCCCCTTCCCGCTCTCCCCCATCCCCCCCAACTTCCGCCCACCTTAGCAGCGGCGCGGATCATGGTGGGTCCGCCGATGTCAATGCTCTCTATGCCCTTCTCTAGCACTTACCCCCTCCCTCTCTCCCTCCCCCAGACCCCCCCTGGTTTTCATGCTGCCTCCCCCCCCCTCCCCCCACCTTGGCAGCGGCGCGGATCATGGTGGGTCCGCCAATGTCGATGTTCTCAATGCCCTTCTCGAATGACGCCCCGCCCTGCGCCGTCACCGTCGCCACAAACGGGTACAGATTCACCGCCACCACGTCTATGGGACCTGGCGGGGGGAGAGACATGAGGAAGAGAGAGGGGGTGGTGCACATGGGATGTAAGGCGCTTTTCTAGGCGCGCTGCCCTGTGCTGTCACCGTTGCCACGAATGGGTACAGATTCACCGCCACCACGTCGATGGGACCTGGCGGGGGAAAGGGGAACAGGACGAAAGGGCAGAAGGGTAGGGCGCATGTGAGAGGCACAAACGGGTACAGATTCACCGCCACCACGTCGATGGGACCTGGGGGGAGGAGGGGGACGGGGGGGGGAAAGGGTGGGAGTGAGGGAGGGCCACCTGGGATGTGAGGCAAAAATAGTACAGGTTCACCGCCAACACGTCTGTGGGGCCTGGTCGGTGGGGAAGGTAGTGGGGGAGAGGAGGGCGGGTGTGGGAGGGGCATGGCATGGCGCGGCATGGTATGGTGCAGCGCAGGAGAACAAGGTGGAGGGCAAGAGCAAAGAAGGGGAAAGGGGCAGAGCGCACCGATGTTGTGGGCAGCGAGGGCGTCCATGTGCGCGGGCAGGGCGCGCCGAGCCAGAATGCCCCCGTGCACCGCTGGGTGTAGTGTCTTCACCCGCCCGTCCAGCTGGCATAGAAGGACACGTGGCGCGCACACAGCGAGAGAGGGAGGGCGACAACAGGGGGCAGACAGGAGACAGAAGCAGGATGGGTTGTGGGCGGTAAATGGAAGGGAAATCAGTGGTGTATGGGAGTGAGCGGTGGGTAACGGGGGTAGGGGGTGCGGGAAAGGGAAGTGGTGAAGTGGGTCGAGCAACCACCAGCGCGGGAAGCGAGTGGAGGCGGGGGAAGGGAAGGAAAGATGTCGTGCAAATGTCTGAAAGTCAACACCTTGGGAAATTGCAATGTTGCCTCTTGAATTCGTCCGCAAGCCCTACTTTTTGGTTGAACTATCCTTCACGGGAGTGCCATATGTGGCATGCTTACCATTTCGGGAAAGTTGGTGATCTGATCCACGGTCGTCACGGGCAGCCCCGCCTCCTCAATGGCTTTCGCCGTGCCGCCCGTCGACACCAGCGTGAAGCTGCCAGGAAGGATCGCAGCCAGCGGATCGCCGTAGGGAAGGGGAGGTGCGGGGAGAGGGGGGATGCGGAAGTCAACAGGAAGGAGAGCGGATGAATGGTGAGACGAAAGGGAGCGGATGATTCGCGAGTGGAGGGGGGCGTGGAAGCGACAACGAATGAGCGCGAATTTGCAAGCGCGTTCGCGAAAAGCCCTGAACCTCGCCGCACCAAGAGGCGGTGCCGCCCTGCCCCGCGCGTACCCGAGATCCAGCAACCCCTTGGCGAGCGTATCGAGTCCCGTCTTATCGGAGACAGAGATGAGCGCGCGCCTCTCGCCTGCACGGGAGGGAGCAGGCGCAAAGGCGGAAGGTGATGAGTTGGCGGCGCGGGAGGCGCGGAATGACCGCGAGAGATGTCGATCGCGAGAGATCGTGCGAAAGGCGATCGCTTTCAGCCGTAATGCGCGGTGGAGTGGCGATGGCGACAGTACGTGCGAGTCGAACGGGTGCGCAGCGCAGCAGATGGAGCTTGCGAATGTAACAATGCGTTTCCGTGCGACCACGAGCAAGAGCACGGCTGATCTATGAGGGCTCACTTTGACTCGCCATAACGCGTACAGCCCGACGGGCGCGCGAAGGACGGTGTTGTCGCGGCGCCGCGCGAGCAGGGACGGGCAGAGAAGCAGTTCGGCGAGACGCGGCGAGGGAGGAGAGGGCGGCGAGGGCCGCGGGGAGCGCGGAGGGCGCGGGGGACGCGAGAGATGTGAGCGCGGATTGACGAGCGGAGCAGGAGAGGTGCAGGGATGAGGCGGCGACAGTGCAATTGGCGGAAGCCATGGCCAGGCGTCTGTTGGAGGTGATGATGATACGAGGCGAACGCGAAATGGTCAGAATGTGATCGAGGGGCTGTAAAAACTGGCGGGAAAGGGGGAGTATTGCTGGGAAAAGATGAAATAAACGGAGTGAAACTGTGCTTTGCCATCTTCACTATAACACTGAATAATAATGAAACCAATAAATATTGGGCTAAAAAGGCTGTCAAGGCCGCTTATACATTTAACCCATCATACAGCAAATATGGAGACCGCAGCTAAAGTGATTCCGTTGAGGAGCCTATGAGGGCGCAGCAGATAATTTCTCAAGGTGAAAGAAGAGTTGCCGGTAGCCATTGGGCGACTCGACATCAAAGGGCACATAGTGTGGGTCCCTGGCGCGCAGAGAGGCCTCGTAGTCCCGCCATGGCACCCACTTCACCTCCGCTACCTCTGACTCCTGGTGGAAAGAGGCAGTGGGGGTTGGGAGAGAAGAAGGGTGGGATGAGTGTGAGAGCGGGGGGTGCAGCCATGATTTGGACATGCCATGATGGGCGCACAGGCACGCCTCGAATTCCCTCCATGGCACCCACTCCACCTCCGCTACCTCCGACTCCTGGCAGAGGGAGGAGGGGAGAATGTGGTTACCGGTACACGTGGGGTGAGTGAAGAAGAGTGGGGTGGGATGCATGTGAAAGTGCGGGGTGCAGCCATGAGTCGGGTATGGCATGGTGGGCACGCATGCATGTGAGAGATGGCCAGCACAGGAGGTGCAATAGACGAGAATTTAGGTGGAGGGAAGGGGCAGGTGAGGTGCAGAGAAGGGGCAGGTGGGCTGTGAGGTTGCATTCTCCATGCGGAGGGCACGTACCTGCAGTGTAAAGGCGGAGAGGGGGAGGGGCTCTGGCAGTGTGATGAGGTAGACGTCACTGAACTCGTTGTTTATGTACGTGCCCCCCTTTAGCACCCTGCATGATATGTGCGCACAGGAAGACGGGTACAGTGAGGTGGAATGAGATGACTTAAGGTGGAGTGAGGTGCAAGGAGATGCTGGGATAACAGACTGGAACGGAGCAAGCTGATGATGCACAGTGGAGAAGCACACAGCACAGCAGTGCGAGGCGAAAGGGGGGAGCAGAGAGGGAGAGAGGGGCCAGGGGGGGCACGGACGATTGGAAGGTGTCTTGGAAGAGCCACTGGAATGCGGACTCCGGCAGCGACAGGCCCAGCTCCTCCTCCATCTCGCGCCTGCCAGGACGGGGGTGAGAGAGAGGGGGATGGGATCATGGGGGCGAGCAAGGTGAGTGTTGAGGGAGGGCGGGGCGGGGCAGAGGCAGGCCGAGCGAGGCGACGACAGGAAGCTGACCACAGACGACGACCACAGCGACGCGCACATGGAGACCAGGGCGTGCAACGGAGGACGGGCATAGGTGGTGACGTGCGGGCATGGGGGGTGGCGCGCACTGGGCGGTGAGGAGGGAGGAGCAGCCGGTGGTGACGTGGCCGGCGCTCGACACGTCCCACATGTCGCCCCACGACTCCTTGTGCGCCGCGCGCCGCTGCAGCAGCAGCTGCGCGCCCTTCTCCGCGAACACCCACGTGTGCACCGCGCGGTGCCACAGCCCGCGCCTGTGCACCTCGCCGCTGGGGGGACGAGGGGAAACGGGGGAAGTGGGAGAAACGCGGAAAGGTTAGGAGGCGCGCCGGTTCGGCGAAGTATGGTGGGGGTGGGAGAAGGATGCGCTAGCAGCGCCGCGACACGGGACGGGAAGGAATGGGGACGTTGATCGCATGCAGGACAGGCAAGCAAGAGGCGGCGGGCAGGCGCGCGGCGCGCGAGGCTCACCGCGGAAGCGCCTCCCCCGTGGGGTGGCCCTTGTCGTCTAGCACGTCCAGCAGCTCCGCCTCCAGCGCCGCCGCCCCCGCCGCCCCCCGCCGCCGGATCCACCGCGTTCTGCGGCGGCGGAAGGCCCTCCGTCATGGCGCTGGCGGCGCTGACCTGCGCGCGGCGGAAAGCGAATGGCGCAACGCGCTTCGGCGAGGCGACGAGAACAGCGTCTGCTCGGGGTAAGACGCGATTGGGCGAGGCGATGAAGGTGGAGGGAGATTGCGGAGGGCGTGGTCCGTATGACGTGAGGGTGGAAAGAGTCGGGAAGAATGCGATTGCTCGAGAAAGAAATGGATGGCTGGGCTTTACTCTGACGTACGCCTTACTGACTCGAAGAGCCGATAGATATAGAAAAATGGTACTGCTATCTTTGAACGATTCAAAGAACATAGAAGTCTAATTTGATTGACTAGAGCCGTAGGCTGCATTTGCTCAATATACCAATGTGGGGGGGAATGCACACCTTCTATCTACCCACGAAAGAATATTTTGATTATCATCTCAAGCCGGACCTGTACAGAACAAGACACGTGGCACATGAACAATCAGGGAAGCTACCGTATAACTGAAGAAACACAAAAACGTTGCACATGAGAGCGACCACGAAGCCCAGAAAACAGAACAACTGAGAAAGAAGCAGCGAGTCATGCGACGCAACGCACCAGGTGGTTTTGCACATGACAGCCGCATGGCGCACTGCGCGCTTGGGATCATCCAGACAGCCGTCCATTGCTCTCAGCACCTGGATGGATGGTTGAGGAGCATGGCAGCACGCGATGATGAGACTAACCCCGCTGAGGCACCGCCAATCTTCCTGTTCCATATGTACTCAGATATAGCAGACACCTGCTGTGACTGAGCATCTACTCTACTCCCAGCACAGCAAACACACTTCACATACCACACCCCTTCCCCACCCAAGCACTTTCCCCACCTCCCACACGCCCCACCTTGGTGCGGTGAGGGAAGGTTTGTGTGTGCGGCAGTGCTGCGAGTGCTGTGAGGCTCTGCACTGCCGTCTCCCGCACCTCCTGCCACACCGGGGGTTGATGGGCCGGGGGGTGATTTGGTGGAAAGGGGAGCAGAAGGAATGGGAGACGGGCAGAGTGCAGGGTGGAACGCGTGGCGTGGGGAGGCAGGGAGAGAGACGAGGAGAAGTGGATAGAGGGGACTTGCGCAGCAGGGTTCCAAGGCACAGCTAAGGAAAGCAACGTGCTTGGCATGGGCATTGTACTACATGGGACACGATTGAATTGGTATGGTAATAAAGCGCGGAGTGGCCAACACACCTTGCAGTGGGGATAGGAGGCGAGGACGAGGAGGGTGGTGACGATGGTGGTGAGGTGCTGCCCACACAGGTCCCGCGCTGATGGGGTGGGGGATGGGGGGGGTGGGGGGTGGGGGATGGGAGCAAGAGCAGCGTGAGTGTGAGGGTGGGAACAGGAAGAGGGTGGGAGCAGCGTGAGTGTGAGGGTGTGAGGGGGCCTTGGAGAGGGAAGCGCAGCTAGCCATGAGCAAGAAAGAGGGCTCTTTCAAGGCAAGGCATCCACTCTCTCTGTCTCATGTTCACCATGTTCACTCTGCCGTGCCACACTGCCCCGCTGCACTTAAGCCACAAGCACAAGGGCGGCACACACCTTTGCCTTGCGAGGTGGCGAAGGAGGCGAGCAGCAGCAGCAGTGAGTGCAGGCGATCAGAGTCGATGCGGTGGCGGGAGAGAGAGGCGAGCGCAGAGAGCAGCAGCGGCAGCACCTGAGGGGTGCAGGGAGGGTATGCGCGGCAGTCATGAGAAGAGGAGGGGCAGCAGAGAAGCGTGCGATTCGGACATGTGACGGGGTTACAGGCACGAGCAGACCTGAGGGGCGTAGAGGAGCAGCGCAGCAGGCGGGGCATTGGCGACGGTGTGCGTGAATGCTCGTAGACACTGGGCTCTGAGGGGGGTAAGGGGCAGCAGAGAAGACGAGACGGGGAGAGGGGAACACAATGAGTGCTGGAAAAAAGGAGGAATGTGAGTGTTGTGAAAAAACGATGAGGGGTGAGTTGCGAGTGCAGTATGGGCACACAGGACAGGACGATGAGAGCAGAGAGCGGCAGGCAGAGAGGTGCACGTGCGGGCATGGAATCGCACCTGCGGACCTGGACGGTTGGGGTCATGGGCAAGTGGGGGAGGGAGGAGGCGAGGGCGGGCAGGAAGGCGGAGAGGAAGCGCTGCTGGTAGAGCGGGCGACACACACAGTGGCACTGGGAGATCAGCCACTGCGCGCCCTGCCCCATCACCACTCCAAACCCCTCCACTGCCACCACGCCCACTGCACTCACTGCTGCCTCACTTCCCCTTTCCGCACCTCCCTCCCTTCCCTCACCCTCCTCTCCCTTCTCCCCTGCACCTCCCTCAAGCCTCTCCTCTCCCTCCAGCCTCTCCTCGCCCTCCACCGTGCCCCTCTCCCCCATGGCAGTCTGCAGGAGCGCATGAGCCACCCGTGCCATGCTCGCATGGCCCCTCGCTGCTACCGCCCACCCCACCCACGCCAGCAGTCGCACCCGCCTCACTCCCTCCTGCCCTTCCCACCCACTCCCTCTCACCTCCCCTCCTCCCTCCGCCTCCACCTCTCCTCCCCCTTCCACCCCCAACACCTCCCCCAGTACTACCTGCAGTGCCTCATCCACAGACCACACTGCGCTGCTTCCTGGAACCTTCCGCCCCTCCTTGGGCCACTTATTGACGAGCGAGGCCACTGCCACCATGGCAGCCTCTGCTGACTCAGCAGACACGAGAGGTGACGTGGCAATGAGGGAGAGGTGGCGCAAGAGGCGTTGCAGCAGAGACATGTGATTTATGCCTGCTGCACCACTGGAGCCCTCCTTTTCCTCCGTGTGCTCTCTCTGTGATGGGGAATCTTTTTCCTGAGTTGCTGAGAGCGCGGACTGAGTGGTGTGAGTGGCGTCTGCAGCGAGTAACGATGGGCGCAGGCTTACGAGCAGAGCGGCTGTGAGGCGATTCACACGCTCCTCAGTGCACATGGGAAGGGCAGTCGCAAGAGGTGCAGGTGTGGGCGCAGGGTGCATGGATGATGGGGTGGAGGCGGAAGAAGAAGAGGAGGGTGTGAGGAGGTGCAGGCGAGGGGCGAGGGAGGAGAGGAGGGCGAGGTGGTGAGGGTGGGAGCAGCGGTGGGCGGCAGCAGTGAGTGTGGCACATGCTGCTGCCAGCACGGCCGCTTCACTGGCGGGTGCACGAGTGGGCGACGCGGAGGGGGGGAGGGTGGCGGAGGAGGAGGGGCGGTGGGTGAAAGCACGGAAGAGAGCCGCGGCGTGGTCGCAGAGAAAGGCAGAATCGGAGGGGCAGGTGTCGTCACACCTGGTGGCACGGGGTGTGAAAGTAGGGCGAGTACATGGTGCACTTGCATTGGCAGCACACAGGCAGAAGTGATACAGTGGACCTAGCTGCGGAAGCAGTTCGGAGCAGCACAGGTGTGTGAAACGGCGGGCAGGGAGTGACGAGGCTCATGTGCGAAAGCAACGGGGGAGGGCTTACAATGGAAGGATGCGCGTGGAGAGGATCTGAAGCAGTGCGATGATTGGCTCGTGCTGATGCCTTGGCTGGAGGGGTGTGGACACGAGGGAGGTTGGGCAGTGAGAGCAAAAGACGTGGATGGGTCACATGGATGCAAGCAAAGGTACGAGCAGGAAAATGCAATTGGTGAGGAGAGAAGAAGCGGAAAAACAATCCACACATGCTCATCAGCAAGCCGAAATTGCTTGTGAGCAAACCAGCACATGCATCACATGCAGTGATGGGTCAGCAAGGGCCGGCACGAGTAGGGCGGAGAGTGGTACAATGGGGTGCGTGGAGCAGGCGCGGAGGGCGAGGCCAGAGAGGGCAGGCAACACCATGTGCCGTGCTGCTGCCACCTCCCCCGCCACCGCTGCCAGTGCCTCCCCACACACCATCACCCGCCCTGCGTCCCCCCCCTCCGTGCTCCCCCTCTCCGCCCCTGCCTCCTCCACTTCCCCACCTCTTCTATCCTCTGCCCCCACAGAGCGCACCCCCATCACCTCCTCCCCCACTACTGCCAGCAGCGGCAGCACCACCTCCCTCATACTCATGCTGTCCTCCTCCTCCCCACTCCCATCACCCTCACCGCTTCCACCACCACCTTCCTCTCCTGCTCTCCCCCCTTCTTCCACACCCTCCTCACCGCCCTCGTCCCTCTCTCCGCCCTCCCACCCGGCCTCGGCGTGGGCAAGACAAGAGAGGGCGCGCACCAGGCAGCGGGCAATGGGGGGCTGAGGGGGCGTGCGGGGCGGGGAGAACAGCCCTGGCTGCAGTGGGTGCGAGCTGCTGGGCGCTCTTGGGGTGGTGCTGGGGGGGGCATGGGCGGTGGAACTGGGCTTGCTGGGGTGCTGCAGTGCCGTGGAGTGGGCAGTGGAAGAGTGGGTGGTGGTGGCAGTGACGTTGGTGGTGGTGGCATGGCGGGCAGGGGGGAGCGGCAGGTGGATGAGTGAGTGTGTGAAGAGTGCAGCAGCACGAGAGAGAAGGGCGGGGGAGAGAGGGGAGAAGGGCGGGGGGAAAGACACCAGGCACTCCAGCCCAGCCACTGGTGGGGAATGGGAAGAGGGGAGGAACAGGAGGGGAAAAAGAGGAGGGAACACAGAGGATGTTATTGAGGAAGAGAAAGAGGAATGCAACGCGAAGTGAAAGTAGAGTGTGAAACCGTGGGTGGAGAGGAGGAGGAAGTGACAGAGAGGAGCTGAAGGGGAGCAGCGGGTGAAAGTGCCGTGCAGAAGAGGGCAAGCGAAGAGGCAGGCGAGAGATAGGCAGGGAAAACGGTGATGCGGCAGCAGTGGCAGCACGCACGTGGCAAGGAGACCACGCACCTCCAAGCGCTGCTGCTTGCTCACACCGGGCCGTGCTGCGCTGCTCCCTCGCCCCGCTGTTGCTCCCCTGCCCCCCCTCTGCCCTGTCGCCCTCCCCGGCCACAGCAAGGTCCAGAGCCGAGCGGAAGAGCAGCAGCAGTCGCTCCCTCTCCGCCATCACTGTCACATCTGCCCTCTCCCCCCACCCTGCCGCCCCTGGCCTCATCGCCCCTCTCCTCTCTTCCCCACTCTGCCGCTCATTGCCTCCTTCGCGCTTCCCATCGCCCGCTTCATGCTCCCACTCCTCTTGTGCCGCGTCCCCTGCAGCTCGGATAAGGCTCACAAGCACATCCAATGCCATCATGCCACGTGGCTGCAGCAACTCCCTCTGCACTGCTCTGCACATCTTACTCTCCCCCTCCTCCCCACCCTGCCGCTCCACCCTCCCAGCATCAGAGCCCCCCTCTCCCCGCGAGTGGGCGGAAGGGGGCAGCAGCAGGCGCAGGAGGGGCGGAAGAAGGGCAGCAGAGACGGCAGAGGAGGCGGAGGGAGACACACGGGCCACAGAGGCCAGCAGCTCACCTGCTGCCCTCACTCCCCCTGCCATCCCTCCTTCCGTTGCCTCTCCCCTTCCCTCCCCTCCGTCTTGGCCCCCCACTGCTAGCAGCCCCCCTACGTGCAGAACGCACTCATCATCTAGCATCACGGCCAGCAGGGAGGGGAGCACAGGCTCACCGCCCATGGCGCTTCCCCCCTCGCTGCTGCTCCTGCTGCTGGGCAGAGTAGCTCGCACACACGCCACCACACACTGCACCGCCGCTGCTGACATCTCTGGGTCACTGCTTGATGGTGCGGGGTACGCGGGCGTGGGAGAGGTGCTGTGCGGTGCTGGGGCGTGCAGTGCGGGGAGGAGGGGTTTGAGGGCGCGCCAGATGGCGGGTGCGTGGGGGGCGATGGCGTGAGGACCCCAGGCGGTGGCACAGGCAGTGAGGAAACGCAGGGAGTCGAGCTGTGGGGGGACGAGGGGCGAGAGGGGCGGGAGACAGTAGAAGAACGGGGAAGGTGTCAGAAAGACAAGTGGCAAACAACCTTGGTAGGAAGCAAGGTAAGAGGGAGGGAGGAGGAAGGAAGCGAGGAAGAGAGGGAGGAAGGGGGGGAGTGAGGAACGGAAGGAGGGAGGGAGGAAGGGTTATAGGTACGGGACACTGAATTTGGGACACGGAAAACATATGGCAGGCATTGTGCGAACGCGAAAACGGGATGCAAGAGCAGGTGAGAGAAGAGGAGTACCTTGGCAGTGGCGAAGGAGGAGGAGAGCTTGTCGAGGAGCAGTGGGATGGCCATGGGGGCGAAGAGCGGCGTGCTCTGGAAGGCGCCCTGCAGGTGGAGACGCGGAGAGAGCAGGTAGCATATGGTGCGACATGTGGGAGGGAGGGAGAGGCACACGAGCGCATGCACGGGAATGCACAAACGGCAGAGTAGAGACAGGCGAGGAATGATGGGTGGTGAGTGGGAGGTGAGAGGGGTGTTGGAACAGCAAGGGCTGAAGGGTGGAAGGGTGGAGCAAGGACTCACCAGCAGCGCCTGAACAAGGTCCTCTCGCGTGATTCCCCGCGGGTCATTGGGCGGCTGCAAGGGGAGGGGGGAAGGGGAGAGGCACAACGGCTTGATGGCATGATGGCGAGGGTGAGTGCGGGGCATTATAAAATATCTGACGTGAAGGCATGATGGGGTTGCTGTGGTTGACCAAGCAGCCACAACAACCCCAGCTGACACTGCATGCGCCACATGCATGGTAGGCAGATCAGACAGATCCGCCAAAAGAGCCAGAATGACCACCATACTTAGAACAGCCAGAAAAGTCCACTTCGACCTCGATGAGTGGACTTTTCTGGCTGTTCTAAGTATGGTGGCCATTCTGGCTCTTTCGGCTGATCTGTCTGATCTGCCTACCGTGCCTGTGGCGCATGCAGTGTCAGCTGGGGCTGCTGTGGCTGCTTCGCCTCCGGTGGCTGCTGTTACTGCTGTTGCTGCTGGGGGTGCCGTGGCAGCCGCGACTGTTGTCGCTGTTGGGGTTGTTGTGGCTGTTGTGACTGCTGGTGCTGGATTGGCTGCTGTGACGGCCGCTGCAGCGACAGGAGCAGCGACAGGAGCAGCGACAGGAGCAGCGACAGGAGCAGCGACATGAGCAGCGACAGGAGCAGCGACATGAGCAGCGACATGAGGCAGCGACATCAGCGACATCAGCAACATCGCCGTTTGACCAGATCAGATCAAGTCAAACGATGTATGCGCAGATGGCAGGGGGATGAGCCTCACGGGGGAGAAGGAGACGGGGAAGTAAGCAGAGACGACGTCAAAAAGGTCATCCGCCACGCCGCCCACAGCAGCACCACCGCCCTCCCGGTGCAGCGCGCCCACCAGCAGCGCCACGACGCGCAGCGCCTGCAGCAGGCAGCGCGGGTCCTTCTCCCCATCCACCACCGTTACCACTCCCGCCGCTAGCCCCGCCCACTGCCCTCCCCCTTCACCTCGCTTGCTCGCGCCCTTGTGTGCTTGAGAGGGGGGCGCTGCGAGGCGGCGCTCCAAGAGGACGCGCAGCACTTGCAGGGCGAGCTGGGGGTGGGTGGGGAAGGAAGAGAAGCAGCAGAGACGGACAGGTCGGTGGAGGAGGGAAGAATGGTTGGCTCAAGGGCACAGACGGACGGACGGATGGGTGGGTAGAGGGGCGAGTCCAGGCTTGGGGTTTCCAAGCACGGGCTACACAACAACACACTTCCCTCGCACACATGCCATCCCCTTCCCATGCCCTAACCACTATCCCTCCCACTTAACCTCCCCCGCTCACCACCCACCCGCCTCCTTTCCTTGCTTCACACCCCACCCCCCAGCCCTCACCATGCGGTCAGCCTGCGGCAGCGCCTGCACGTGCACCTGCACCACCGCTGCTGCCATGCTCCCCGCATCCCCCTCCGCCACTGCGCCCACCCCCTCCCCCCTCTGCAGCAGCGCCACCGCCCCCGCCAGCGCCCCCCTCACACACGGCCAATCCGCCTGGCAGGCGAACGGGAGGGCGGGAGGGAGGGGGAGCGGGAGTGAGGGGGAGAGGGAGTGGGGGAGAGAGGGAGAAGGAAGGGGAGAGGGAGTGTCCTGAATGAAGATTGGATGGAATCATGGAAGGGAAAAGGAATCGGCGGGAAGGGAGGAATGAGCAGGTGAGGTGGGGAGCACGATCGAGAGGAGCGATAGGAGCGCGAGCGAGCGCTGCACGTGGAAGCAACAAAGGCATTAGGCGCAGCATGGCACGCAGCGGGGGCGGGTCGGGGCGTTGCGACGCGCACCATGCGGAGGGAGAAGTAGCGCGCGAGAGTGGCGAGTGTGGGCGGTGGCAGTGGCACCGAGAGCATGGCCTCCACCAACGCCGCTAGCAACGCCGTGCCTGACAGGGGGAGGGGAAGGGGGGGCGGGGCGCAGGGAGGGGCGATTGTGGGCGGTGCCGTGGTGGCAGCGGCACGGCGAGCATTGAGCATGGCCTACACCAGCGCCGCTAGCAGCGCTGTGCTTGGAGGGAGGAGGGGGTGGGGGGGGATAGCAGAGGCGGATGAGGAAAAAGAGCAGGGGGATTACGCAGGGTGCTGCAGGGTAGGGGGAAGGGGCAGTGAGCGGGCGGGAAGAGAGGACGGAAGGGAGTGTGCGTGGACGAAGGCGAGGCCCGCGGGCGGGGTGTGCGCCAAGGCGGAGCGCACCTCTGGCTCGGAGCGCACCTCTGGCTCGGAGCGCACCTCTGGCTCGGAGCGCACCTCTGGCTCGGAGCGCGCCGTCGGCGGTGGTGAGGTGCGGCCCCATGCCGCCCACCACGTCGCTCAGCGCCACGTGGCCGCCGCGCACCAGCGCCTGCAGCTGCTTCCGCGCCGCCTCCTGCTCTCCGCCGCGCCTATCATCGGCGCACGCCGCCTCCAACAGTGCCCGCCAGTTGCCGCCACCCGTGGACTCCGCCATCCCCTGCCCCTCGCCGATTCTGCGGTCGGCGCTCGTTGCGCGAATTCGTTGCGCCGAGTGCGCGCTAGCGGCACGAGATGGCCATCAGCAGTCCGACGAGATCGACGGCTCGCGTGCGTTCTCGATCGCGCAGCCAAAGCGACGAGGCAAGTGCGATCGGGCAGAATTGGCGTGCGGACGACGGCTAGTGACGGTACGGTTGATCTGAACGAGTGCTAGCTGTGATCGATGGCGCCTCTCGCGAGTTCACAGAATTTGAAGCTCAAAAAGAGAAACTCGTTTGAAGCACTAAACAGTAGACAAATGTATGAAATATACATTTGTCATCCGTACATTGGTTTCCTTCTATTCATGGATGGATGTGGCGTGGTGTTTTTTCTCATCATTTCGGTATGGTCCGGTTGATTCAGGTCCGCACGCCGAAATTCGCAGGGAAGGATATTCTAGGCAGGTTGGATTCATCTGGCGGTCAGGTACGGTACTTGTGCCTTGCTCGACCTTGATCCAATGTCTGCCCCATACCTGCGATCACCACCCCACCCTGAAATTTGCCATGCGTGCATGCAACACGACCGGATCATTGCCCGTGATGGAAGTCTGCAATGAGCGACTAGACTCTAGTCGAGCCAGTCCATGGAATCTCTAACGTGTTCCAGCTCAGCTCGCCGCCACACTACACTAACGACGTGTATTCCATGTAGGGCGGTGGAATTACGGTGCAGCTAGTCAGAGGTCCACTGGGGATCCCCGATGATCCTAGGGAAGGGTTACAGGCATGTTGGCCTGGGGGGTTATGGGCGCACTCACCCGCTATATAAAAAAGCCCTTTTATCCCAGTGGTTAGTGACTGGGATTCTGACATGGTATCAGAGCGAAGGTCTCGGGTTCGATTCCCGGTGTGTGCACTTCGGGCATCCCAGTGCGGGGGGGTGTCAGAGGTCCACTGGGGATCCCCGATGATCCTAGGGAAGGGTTACAGGCATGTTGGCCTGGGGGGTTATGGGCGCACTCACCCGCTATATAAAAAAGCCCTTTTATCCCAGTGGTTAGTGACTGGGATTCTGACACAGCTTTCCCATGGTGGAGCTGATTGTGGGCAATGCACCAATGGCATTTTTTCACATCTCTGCAGCAATCTGCAGGTGCTCCCTCTCGTTCCCTCCATTCAATCCAGGTTCCAGTTTCTCAAGCGTCTGTTATTCCTCCTTCAATCTGCTAGTTTTTGTTCCAGTTAGTATTCCATCTTAAATGTTTTCCTTAGGCACCCTAACAACCTCCTTATTTCGTCCAGAACCTTTATAAGAGTCGAAGAAGCACCTGCACGAGTCGAGGAAGCACCCCTACGAGTCGAAGACGCACATTTTCCTTTCCCTGCGCTATCGTTTCCTCTCGTTTCAAATTTGTAACAAGAATTACTTTCCATATCATTTCTCCGTTTCGCAGCACATTTTTACGATACGAAGAAGGATATTTGCCAATGAATCACCTTCGCTATCTCCCTGTTTCGTCACGTCTTTAGTATGTAATATACATTTAGCAAAACTTCAATATGTAGTATGTATGTTTGCAGATCGACATTTCCTGGTTAGCTTTGCGTCGAATTGCTTATTGACATGTGTTACCTTGGTGTCTCTCAGTACCAAAAGCAGGACAGTTTTTTTGAGTCACTTTCAGATGAAAGGCCAGGTATGTTCTTCACCCACCCTTTGCATGCACAGGTGGCGAATCAACCAGGCAGTCAAGCAGCACTGTCGTCTGGGTCCATTACCCTTGGAAGCCCGAGGAGGAGAGAGGGGCTTGACAGAACGGGCAGCACCATGAGTCTGTTGAATGACGCCAGGACACGAGATCTTGAGTTGCAGGTGAGTTTAGTCAACTTCAGTGTTGGTTGGCATGTGTTAAGGGAGCAACGTTCTCTTGGCAGCACGGGCAGCACCATGAGTCTGCTGAATGAGTCGAGGACAGCATTGGAGTCACAGGTGAGTGCGTGGTCAGATTAGGAGCAAGAACAGCGGGCGAGCAAAGGAGCAGTCGCAGATATGCAGCTCCACAAAGCCCGTCTGTTCTCATGTGCGTTTTGGTTGCCCGGGCTCCCCTGCTTCTCACTGACTCCAACTCTATTATCTAGTTGAAGGAAGTGCAGTTGGAATAGAAGGGGGGGCCAATTGGAAAAGCAGAGAAGCAGGCACAGTTTCAAAGTCACACACCTTTGTCCCCTTCATTCTGTTTCGTCTGCCTCGCGCTGTTCTGTGTTGGATTGTTGCCAGCTAAACGAGGTTGCAGGAGGATCTGAAGGCGGCGCCGGTAGAAAGAGCAGTGAAACAGGCTAAGCTTTGAATCACACACCTTTCTGTTTCGTTGTTCTCGCATGCCGTTGTGTGTGGTGGTTGCCAGCTGAAGGAGGTGCAGGAAGAGCTGAAGGCGGTGGGAAGGTGGGCGGAGCGGAGGAGCAGGCGCAGTGATGCAGGGCGAAACCCCTCTCAAGTATTCTGAATTCCTTTGTTTCTCTGCCCCCCCTTTGCGTGATGCAATGTCTGCCCCATCCAGCTGAAGGAGGTGCAGGAAGAGCTGAAGGCGGTGCGCAGGCGGGCAGAGGAGCAGGCACATGCAGCTGCGAGGGGCAAGCAAGCGCTGGAGCAGCAGCTGGCGAACCTCGAGCTCACAAAGGACAACGAGGTGAGGCTTCTGTTTCCCAGGCTGCATGCGTTGCTGTTGTTATTCTCATTACCCTGTGATGCTTACTCGTCTCAGTTGCACAGCAGCATTCTAAAACGCTTAGTGATCCTCATTTGACCCTTCCCATCGCCTCCCCCTTCCTCCTCCCTCCTGCCTTATCCCTTCCCTCCTTCCCGCTTCTCTTACCCCCGCTGCTATTCTGTTCTCCCCCCCATATCAAAACCTTGGAGCTGAGTTATTTCTTGGGCGCCACGAAAGTAATACACCCCCCTCCTCTCTCACCCTCCTCCCCTTGTCATTTTTCGTCTGCCCGCCAGATCAAGACGTTGGAGCTGCGCTCCTCAGCAGAGAGGGATGAGCTGGCAGCCAGGCTGGCGATCGCAGAGCAACAATTGGAGGAGAGCCGGGCGGTGGAGGGCCAGCTGAAGGAGGTGATGGAGGCGACGGGTGGGGAGTCGGGGGATCTGGAGGAGTTCCTCACGGTGATGGCTGGCATCGGGGAGACGATGGAGAAGATGAAGAGGGAATGCGCGGAGTCTCTGGAGGTGATAGAGCGGCAGGGCGAGCGGATAGCTGAGCTGGAGGAGGCGGAATCGGCGCATCGGGAGGAGTACTCCAAGGCGTTGGTTGAGCTGCAAGAGATGAAGGAGGAGACGGACAGGAAGCTGGCGGCGCATGTGGAGGAGATACAGCGGCAGCGCCAGCAGATCGCAGAGTTGGAAAAGGCGTACCAGGAGGAGGTAGTGCTGCGCAAGCGGTACTATAACATGATGGAGGGTGAGTGGGCCGAGCCTGGGCTGGGCACGGGTGGCTGTGCATAGGTTTGGCTCTCTGGTGCTCTGAACCTCTTCCCTCTTCCGTTCCCTGCCCCCACTCGTTTCCTTTGCGTAAGGGGAAGTTCCGAGAGTATGGCCCGTGTAATGCCCTGAACCCCCCCTTCGCCTCCCTTCCCCATCCTCAACCTCGTCGCTTCCCTGCACTGCACTAGTCTCTCCTGAACCAATCCCCATCCCTGTCCACACCGCCCTTTCTTTCTTTTCCCACCTTTCCTCCCTATGCATCCAGACATGAAGGGGAAGATCCGGGGCAAGGGGCAGCGCATGGAACAGCAACATTGCCTTGGCAGCACAAGCAGCAGCATGAGTCTGCTGAATGACGCCAGGGCTCAAGCTCTTGAGCCGAAGGTGAGTATAGTAAACTTCAGAGCTGGTTGGATGTGTTAAGGGAGCAACGTTGCCGTGGCAGCACCATGAGTCTGCTGAATGAGCCAAGGGCAGCATTGGAGTCACAGGTGAGTGAGTGGTCAGATTAGGGACAAGAACAGCGGGCGAGCTAAGGAGCAGTCACAGAAACGCAGCGCTGCAAAGCCCTCCCTTCTCATGTGCGTTTTGGTTGCCTGGGCTCCCCTGCTTCTCGCTGACTCAAACTCTGCTATCTTGTTGAAGGAAGTGCAGTTGGAGTAGAATGCGGTGCGGATTGGGAAAGCAAAGAAGCAGGCAAAGTTTCAAAGTCACATACCTCTTGTCCCCTTCATTCTGTTTCATCTGCCTTGCGCTGTTGTGTGTGGGATCGTTGCCAGCTGAACGAGGTTGCAGGAGGATCTGAAGGCGGCGCCGGTAGAAAGAGCAGTGAAACAGGCTAAGCTTTGAATCACACACCTTTCTGTTTCGTTGTTCTCGCATGCCGTTGTGTGTGGTGGTTGCCAGCTGAAGGAGGTGCAGGAGGAGCTGAAGGCGGTGGGAAGGTGGGCGGAGGAGCAGGCGCAGTGATGCAGGGCGAAACCCCTCGCAAGCGTGCTGAGTTACTTTGTTTCCCTCCCCCTCCTCCCCCTGCTTAATCCAATGTCTGCCCCATCCAGCTGAAGGAGGTGCAGGAGGAGCTGAAGACGGTGGGCGGGGGAACAGAGGAGCAGGCACAGGCAGCTGCAGGGGACAAGCAACCCTTGGAGCAACAGCTGGCGGACCTGGAGCTCGCAAATGAGATTGAGGTGAGGTATTTTTTTTTCTCTGAGGCGCCTCAGAATAGTTACGGGTAGCAGAGAGGGGCAGGCAGGAATTTGAAATGGAAAATGGGGAACAAGAGGAGGAATGAGTGGAGGAGAATGGAGATGAGAGAGGAACAGACGTGCAGGAGGATAGAGGGGAAGGAGAGCACTCGGAGGTACGTCTCATGCACCCCTGCCCATTCCCCATACCCTTCCTTATTGCTCTCATCCTATGTGGATGACTCAAGCCTTGCACCCTTCGTGTTTACAGTTGGCATACGTCTTCTTTGGCCCACTCACTGCTGTCAACCCCCTATTTGCACATTTCCCATGCCATTACGGCACCATTTCGTCCCAATGGAGTGCAGGAGGAGTCGCTGTGCTGCACGCCGCAGTCGTGTCACGCAGAGGAGCATGTGGTGGCGTCCTCCCTCACCAACCCACGCACACAGCTGCCCCCATCCACACCGATGCCTGGCGCTGCGGAGAGGGAAAAAAAGATTGCCGTGCTCACAGCACCGCATGCTCCAAAAAAGGGCGCCTTGAGGTATGCATGTTTCACCTATCCTGTTTTCTCCGAGCCTATGCGCTAGATTGACAGTGGTGCTAGAACTTTGGTTGAATGGTTGAATGGGCAAATTGAATAGTTGTCAGCAGTTACAATTCAAGCCCCTTTTCTTCGGTCGGACCCAATAAAAAGTTTCGACCACTCTTTTATCTCTTCCCTCCCCCTTCATTGGTCTGACCTCACTTGTTTGTTCCTGGGCTGCATGACATCAGAGAGTGGAGCGTGTACTGCACGTGGAGGATGACTTGCAGAGCAAGGATGCAATGCTTCAAGAAGTGACGACTGATAGGGACCGGCTGCAGCGGGAGGTGGAGCGACTCAAAGGTGTGGTGGAGCGACATAAAAGCGCGGCGGAGCAACTCATGGGCATGGTGGAGAGGGAGAAGGAGAAGAGAAGGACCGCCGAGGCAGCGCTGCAGGCCCGCGGACGGTAGCTGGGTTGTTGCTGAGATGTGCGGACGATCATGTGCTAGAAGTGTTGTACAGTGCTTACGAGTAGCAACATTTGAGAACGTTCTGTAGATGTGAGCAGAGATATTGATTCTATCTTGGTACAGTAGTCATCATTGTTATGGTTCGTGGACCTTGGATTAGTCCATTTCGATCAATGTCATTTGGAAACCTTTGTTTTGGTGACTTGTGTCAAGATATATGCACTGCTGCACAATGCACAAAGGGGAGCAGAACCACAATACAGTACCCTAGGTTTAGACCAGCTACAGCCCAACAACAGCCTAGCTACAGCTCATCCCTGGCGTCCAAGTCCACTGCTTTGCTCTTCTTCGTCTTGCTTGCCTTCTTTTTCTTCTTGGATGCCTTTTTTGCTGCCTCCTGGCTGCCTTCCTGGCAGCTTCCTCCTCTGCCTTCTTGTCCGTCTGCCGTATGAGAGGAAAGAGGGAGGCGAGTGAGGGAGGAAGGAAGTGAGTGAGGGAGGACGGGGGTGAGTGAGGGAGGATGGGGTTGAGTGAGAAGTGAGTAACGCACGATCACAGAATCACTGCCATGGCAACGTACGGCAGGTCCTGCTGGTTCACTCCTCGAGATGCCAACATCTTGTGCCGCATGGCATCCAGCCACATGAAGACAAACTGGCCGCCACGCAGCCACTTGGCTACCACCCGCTTGAGCTGGTCGAGAGGGGAGAGGAGAGGACGGCTGAGAGGGGAGGTGAGAGAGGAGAGGTGGGAGAGGAAATAAGTGGTAAGTGCGCCTGCCACAGCATTTGTGGGTGCCCCAATGTGCGAGGAAGGGAAGGCATGAAGCAAAGCAAATGGCGTGTCACTGACATGGCGTGTTGCACGACCACACAACATTTGGCAGTTGGTATGGGACAAGGGCAGTGTGCCTGACCCTCATGCACTTGCCTGCATGACCAGACCAGCAACACCACACCCCAAAACCATCTGCATGGTAACTGAGCGGGCCAGCACAACCAGTACCAGTTACCACCACCCACCAGCACAAGATGCATCATGTCACCTGCACGAGCTTTGACATGGCAGCGAACTGCCACCATCCCTACCCCAACCCCTTACCTGCATGAGCTGCAACGCCACAGTGTGGCTTGAGCAGGCCTAGGAAGTTGCGCACCGTCAGCTCAGCTCCACCTGGACTGGGCGCCGGGAACATTATCGACATTTGCCATGGTGCAGAGCGGTGGCGAGGGGTGAAGAAAGGAGGAGAGGGGTTAATAGGAGGTGTGTGAGTATGGGGGGTTTGCATTGATGTGGGGACGATGGGACGCGTATGCAAGGTATGAGATGAGAGCAGTGGCTCAGCATAGCATGGGATGGCAGAGCTGGCATGGGTGTGCAACACAGGGCTCTCATGCGCACAGCACCAACATGCACCCGCCAACATGCACCCAGCAACATGCACCCAGCAACATGCACCTGCCAACATGCACCCAGCACTCACAAGCACAAACAGCACTCACGTGGGGGAACTTGGCAACTTCGAACTGAGCAACGACTTTCTTCTCACTCTCGTGCACCTGGTGGGAGAAATGAGGGGTGGAGGGGATGAAGGGGATACAAGGAACGGGGGTAAAAGGGTGTGAGGGGCATGAGCCCATGACATGCCGCAGGTGATGGCGACAGTTAGCAGAGCAAGAGGGGACCATGGAACAACACCCAGGGACTATGGGGTCGAACTTTAAGCACAGACATGTCTGTGGGCCATGCAAACTGGATGCAGGGAGCATACGCTTAGTGCGAGGGGCGAATAAGTGACTGAGGGAAGAGGGGATAACAGGGGGAGGGGAGCAGGATAGAGCAAGGAATCACACAGCAAAGGAGATACGAGCAAGGAAGCATGTATTAGGGTGAAGAGAGCGACTTTGCGGAAGGTGGTGGAGAGCACTTTGTACATGCCAGGTGTCTCCCTCTTATTCGTGAACAAAAACACCTGCCAGGGACGGGCGGCAAGGGAAGCACATGCGTGGGAGGCGCGAAAGACATGTGTGGGTGGGAGGGAGGGGCGAAAGGGCATGGGGAGGCACGGAGGAGCAGCACTTGCATGGTGTCAGAAGAGCTATGGCATGGCTGGCACGTGCTGGGGCTGGAGTGCAAAAATAGGTACGGCACGATTGGCGCTCCACACTGCACCCACAGCACACCCACCCCCCTTTCCCCCACTCCCATCCACCCTGCACCCACCCCCCTTTTGCCCCATTCCCATCCACTTTGCACCGCCCCCACACTGCCACCAGACCCAACTAGCCCCCAACCCCACCGTGGGCTGCAGCAGGTTGGTCTGAGCGAAGAAGACTTCGAGCGAGTCAGCTCAGCAGTGACGGGGGTGCACGAAGGAGTCGGGCGCGAGCGCGAACACACGCTGCTGCCATGGCCTTGAGAGAGGATGGCAGGGGCATGCGCTGGTGGGGGGTGGCTTTGGTGGGGGCGGGGAAGGGCAAGGGTAAGGAGGGATGAGGCGACGGAATGAGAAGGGGTGAGAAAGGAACTGGCATGTTGACATGGCACAGATGGGTGGGAAACGGCACATGCCGGTGAGAAGGCGGCTCTACGCTTGGTGCGTGGGACGAATGTCGAAGAAGTTACGATGCATCATTCCCAGCATGTGAGCTCACCTCGGGCTCATTCTCCTCTTTGTCATCCCCCGAAGGATGAGCCTCGGGCCCACTCACTCGCACGCCCGCCCCGTCCCTCTCCCCCGCCTCTGCCCCGTGGGGAAGGAGGAGGGGAAGAGAACACCACACACACCACACATCCCCGCCTCGGCCCCATGACCTGCAGCACCGCGCGCGGGCATGATGGCATGAGGGCGGGATGAGGAGGGGGAGTACGAGGTGCAGAGCTGGTGGGATGAGATGATGATGAGCACCACCGCGCCCGCCCCCTCCCCCCTCTGCAGCACCGCCATCGCCCCCGCCAGCCAGATGCGCGCTCTACTGTGTGTCTGGCGCGAAGGGTGGTGCGCCTCTGGCTCGGAGCGCACCTCTGGCTCGGAGCGCGCCGTCGGCGGTGGTGAGGTGCGGCCCCATGCCGCCCACCACGTCGCTCAGCGCCACGTGGCCGCCGCGCACCAGCGCCTGCAGCTGCGCCCGCGCCGCCTCCTGCTCCCCGCCGCGCCTATCATCGGCGCACGCCGCCTCCAACAGCGCCCGCCAGTCGCATCCCCCCGTGGACTCCGGCATCCCCCCCTCCATCGCCGGCCCTGCGTCGCCGCTCGTTGCGCGATTAGTCGCGCCGCGTGCGTGCTAGCGCCAAGAGATGCCCATCAGCAATCCGACGAGATCTACGGCTCGCGTGCTTTCAATCGATCGCGCAGCCAAAGCGACGACGCAAGTGCGATCAGGCAGAATTGGCGTGCGGACGACGGCTAGTGACGGTATGGTTGATCTAAATGAGTGCCAACTGTGATCGGTGGCGCCTCTGGCGATGTGAACCACTCCGAGATGCTCGTTTGAAAGCTCCAAAAGAGAAACTCGTTTGAAGCACTAAATAGTAGACAAATATATCAAATATACATTTGTCATCCGTACATTGGTACCCTTTCCTGCATGGATGGATGTGGCGTGGTGTTTTCTTTTATGATTTCGGTATAGTTCGGTTGGATCAGGTCCGCACGCCGTAATTCGGAGGGAGGGAGTTTCCAGGCAGGTTGGGTTCATCTGGCGGTCAGATACACGTGCCTGCCTCGGCCTTTTCCCGCCCGCCAGAACTGACAGTCAGACCTCAACGCACGTGCATCTGCGGGCTCCGGAAAATCCGCGCAGCTCGTCTGCAGCTTCGCCGCCGCTTCGCCGTGATGGACGGCGGCCGGCGCGCGCCGGCAGGGCGAGGCGGCGAGCTGAGCTCATTGGAGGACGATCTGCTGTTCAGCGTGCTCCGCCGCCTCGACTGCCGCTCCGACAAGCTGTCGGCGGCGCTCGTGTGCAAGCGATGGCTCGCCGTGATTCGCGGCGCGTACACGCACTGTACCATCCTGAACGTCGGCGCGCTAAAAGCCGTCCTCGCGTGCTGTCCGTTGATTCAGGATCTCAACTGCTCCAAGTGCATCCGAGTATGACACGCGTGCTCCAATTCGTAGAACCAATCGCTGATTGCCTGTCGATCGGTCGCAATCGCGTGTGCGACGTGCCCTTTACGCCCTCCCCGCACCACTGGCGCATCTCTCGTTCGTTCGCCGCCATTGCTCGTGCGCCACTCCATGCCGCACGTTGCTCTTATCCTTATTCCGCTCCGTGCCTCAGCCCTTGCGCTCCTTTCTAGACGTCTTCTAGCCTCGGCCTCCAGATGCGTTTTCCGAACCTAACATGCCGTGCCTGCAGGTCCGCGACGAGCACGTGGTGGCCATCGCAAAGAGGTTCGGGCTGAGCCTGCAGCGGCTGAACCTGGCGAGCAACAAGCGGATCGGGCAGGCGGCGCTGGAGGCCATCGGCGCGCACTGCACGCAGCTGCAGGCGCTGTGGCTCACCAACGGCACCTTCCACGATGCTGCTCTCATGCCCATCGCCTCCTGCCACCAACTCAAGGTACGCCTTCCGCCCCTCCTTTCTCGGTCCTTCTCTCTCGCTCCTCCTGCCGCTCCTGTCCTCCGCGCCTCTCTCCTCTGAGTGAGCGGTGCATGCATGACTAGAACCCCTCTTCCCCCCCTCCGCTCTCCCCTGCCGCTGTCATAAGCCATTGTGTACCCACGCTGGAATGTGGCATGATGGCATGACACGTTGGCACGACATGCTGGCATGGCGTGTGGCATGATGGCGTGGTGTGCGGGGAGGGCAGGTGTTGGGGCTGGGCAACTGTCGCAGCATCACGGACATGGGGGTGTGCTGCATTGCAGCGGGGTGCAAGGCGGTGCAGGAGGTGTCACTGCGGTGGTGTGTGGGCATCACTGACCGTGGCGTGGACGTGCTGCTCTCCAACTGCCACGCCATCCACACCCTTGACCTCTCCTACACCAAGGCAAGCCACCCCATACGCCTCGCCCACCTCTCGTACACCAAGGTGCACCGTCCTCCTCTTCAAATCCAAGGCAAGCCACGCTCCTCGCCCAACCCCATCACCCTCTCTCCCTCCGACATTCCCTCACTGCTCTTGTGCCCACTTGTTCGTTCTCTTCCGTTCTCTCTGCAGTTGTCGACAATATCGTCTCCCCTCCCCGCACTCCCCACCCCCCCCTGGCGGGCAGGTGACGGAGGCGGCAATGAGGGTGGTGCAGCGGCACCCCAGCTTGACCCATCTCAACCTCTCCAGCTGCCAGTCGCTCACCGACCCCGCCATCGCCACTCTCCGCCACGGATGCACCGCACTGCAGGTGACATAAAGGGCAGGTACCACCCAGGGGTAGGCAGGTGCCACTCAGGTGGCAACTGAAGCACCTAGATGCAACTAAATGCACCTAGATGCCCCATCTCAATCCGCCTCCCTTTTCTCCCTTCTCAAAGCTCCCTTCCCTCCCTCCCTTCTTTCCTTGGGCGGCAGAGTTTGGACGTATCTGGGTGTGAGCAGGTGACGGATGTGGGACTCATGGCGCTCACAGCAGGCGCCATCCCGCTCACCGCCCTCACAGCCGCCTTCTGCCCCCAGGCAAGTCAAGGGAAGGCTAGTCCCCTCACGACATTTATTCTGACAAGTCTTCAATCAAGCAATGACAAGGCACAAACAGGCATGCCCCCGTTAATTTCGCATTTTTCGCATGCAACGGCTCACGCTTTAACTGCTCGCTGTCGTGTGCGCCTCATCTTCCTCTCCTCCCCCACCCCTCTCGGTCCCTTGCGCTGCGCCCCCATGCCACCCCCCTCGCGCCCGGCAGGTGAGTGACAACCTGTTGGCGGTGCTACCGCGCTTCCCCTCGCTGCGTCGTCTCAAGCTGGACCTCGCCCCCATCACTGACGCCGGCCTCTCCGACCTCGCTGGCGCCTCCTCCCCTCCCACCCCCGCTCCCACTCCCCCTCCCGCTGCTGCTGCTGCCGCTCCTGCTCCCGCTGCGACCGATGCTGCTGGAACTAGCACGCCAGTAGCAGCAGCAGCAGCAGGAGGAGGAGCAGCGGCAGCGGCAGTAGAGGAGGGGGTGTTAGCGAACGAGCAGAGAGCAGTAGCAGGCGGGGCGCATGCAGCAGCAGAGGGAACGAATGACTCAGCAGCAGCAGAACACGGGCCTGCGGTGGCAGCAGGAGCAGCGGATGGGCTGAGCACTGAAGGGCAGGGGGCAGCACAGGTGGCGGTGGGGATGGGGGTGGGGAGGTGGGCGGCGTTGGGGTGCTGGCAGCTGGAGGAGGTATCAGTGAGGCGGTGTGAGGCGGTGGGGGATGAGGGCCTCACAGCACTGGCAGCAGCGTGCCCCAACCTGCTCTCCCTCGACATCACCTGCTGCTCCTCTGTCACTGACGCCTCCTTGCTCGCCCTCTCCGCCCACTGCAGGTCAGCCCTCACGCCCTAACTGGTGTGCTTGCTGGCGTTTGTGGAGATGTTGCCGTGCCATGCATGCACCCCCACCCCATTGACTTGCTCATGTGCGGCCAGCTGTTGCAAGCCGCGTTCGCCTCATGTGAGCGGGAGTGCTGGCTGGTGGCTGGGGCAGAACCATGCAGTGCATGCAATGCAAGCCATCCCAGTGCAGAGCATAGTGCCAAGGCCCGTGCCTCTCTGCCCCGTGTGTGTGTGCATGCACATATCCCCCTGGCAGGCGGCTGGCGTGTGTGCGCATGGAGGCGTGTCGGGGCGTGTCAGACGCGGGGCTGGTGGGGCTCTTCCAGCACTGCACTGCGCTCTCCACCCTCGACCTCACCGACTGTGGCATCTCCGACACCAGTGCGTGCCACACCTTACCCTGCCCTGCCATGCCACGATGCCATACATGGCTGGGACGAGAAGGAGGAAGGGCATTGTGTTCCATGTACCCACATGCGTGTGTGTGGCAAAGGGGCATTGGGGGCATGTGGGCGGCGGCATGCTCTGTTGTTCTCTGCTCGTTGCTCCAAAACTCATTGTAGTTTATACACTGTACCCCACTCACTGTGTTCCACATGCTGTGTGCTCCGCTCCCCCATGCCATAACAGCCGTAGAGGGTCTGCAGCACTGCCCGTTGCTGCAGTCACTGAAGCTGGGCTTTGACATGGATATCACCGACGCTGGCCTCATCTCCCTCGCCGCTTCCTGCTCCTCCCTCACTGAACTCGACCTCTACCGGTGCGCTCCCACCCCATTCCCTGTGATGCCAGAGCACTCTATCATCGCGGTGGCAGCTCACACATGTAACCTCCGAGTATGCCATGTCATGCCACAACCCACATACATGCTCTCAACCCCACACCCCCATCACCAGCCACACATAACTTGCAACCCGCTCCTCCCTCCTTCCCACTCCCCTCCCTCCGCCGGGGCAGCTGTGAGGGGGTGTCATGTGCGGGCATAGCAGCGGTGGCGCAGGCGTGCACGGGGCTGAGCACGCTCAACCTCTCCTACTGCCACCGCGTGCGCGACGCCGCGCTCATAGCCATAGCGCGCCACTGCCCGCGCCTGCGCAACCTCGAGGTGCGCGACGCGCCTCTCCTCACCAGCGCCGGCCTCCTCGCCATCGCCGGCCTCCTGCCGCCAGCCCAGGCACCTCCGGCAACAAGCGGCGGGCAGGGCGGGGGGCAGCAGGAGGCGGGAGGGGCGGGGGGGCGGGTGTGGGGGTGCAGGGAGCTACAGGAGGTGGATGTGAAGCAGTGCACGGGCGTGGACGATGCTGGCTTCATTGCCCTCGCCCACGGCTGCCCCGACCTCCGACAGGTCCTTCCTGCTCCCCCCGCCCTGCCCACTCATGCACTCGCCTTACTGCCCCCCTCCTCCTTGCCAGCAACCCACCTCGTGCGTTCTCCACACCGTCCCACCTCATTTCCCGCCTTGCACCCCCCCCTCACCCACCAACAGGCAAATCTATCGTACACGAGCATATCGGATGCGGGGCTAGGGGCGATGGCGGGCATGGCGTGCATGACCAAGTTCAACCTCGTGCACTGCTCGCGCCTCTCCATGCCCGGGCTTGAGGCTGCACTCACGCGCTGTGCGGGGCTGAAGAAGGTGAAGCTGCTGCAGGCGTGGCGCCCGCTGCTCTCGCCCCAGCTGTTGGCAGACCTGGAGGAGAGTGGCTGCCGCTTCCGCTGGATGGACAAGCCACCCCTTGAAGCACTGCGCTCATGACGGCCCCGAGCCCAAAAGGCCTGCAGCTTTTGCGTCTGCAACATAGTATTAATCGTTCTGATGTGCCGTCTTGTGCTTGGCTGATGATGAACCTTGACGATGTGGCAAGTAGTTTGGGATGCAATAATGTTGCCAAAGTCAGTTCCATAGTGTGACATGACAACCAATACAAACAACAAACCAGTGAAACACAATCATAACTAAACCGACAGATGCGTTGCAGAATGCTGTACAAGCACATGCGACACGTGCAACCGCAAGTGTGTTCCTGAGCGGCGCTGCCATCAGTCAGTGTCAGTGGCGCTCAAAGAGTTTGAGCAGCGTGGCAGCGAGCAGCTCGTTCCACGTGTCAGGCACGCCCGGCAGGCACCAGCTGGTGCAGTCCGCTGTGGGGCGCCCAGGCGATGCCATCCACGGATGGGCATCGGCACGCTGTGCTGTCAGCAGCGACACATTCATCCAGTGCAGCCTCGGACCCACATGCTTCCCTGCCGCCCACGCCCCTGCTGCTGCACCCGCTGCTGCAGGGCTGGTGGTGGTGGAGGTGTGGGTGCTGTCCTGTGCCATGGCGATGGCATGGGCCACGGCATCATCGTAGCGCCGTGCCTCCTCCATCACGTCAGCTGCATGCTCCTGTGCTCCGCCATGCAGGTAGGGGGAGGCAATTGGGTGGGTGGGGTATTGAGGAGCAGAATAGCAGATAGAGAAGAGGGAGCAGATAGTGCAGAGAGAGCAGCAGACAGAGCAGAGCCGGGCACAGCAGAACAGAGCCAAGCAGAGCAGGAGAAAGGGCAAGGCAAGCAGCAAGGGGGTGCAAGGGAGAGTCTCACGGCATCGGGGAGGAAGGTGCGGGCGGCACACTCCTTGCGCGGATGCGTGGGGCTGAAGGACCGAAACACCGCGGTGCCGTTGAAGTGCGACGCATTGCCCAGCCACGACGCCACGGCCTGCATGGCAAGGGGGTACGCCCACTGCCCCACCAGCCCCTCCACACTGAGCTCACTCCGCCGCACCCCGCCCGCCACGATGCTGAGTCCGTTGGTCTCCACGGCCTCTTCCGTCCAGCTGTGCCCCGACGCCAGCACCAGCACGTCAAACTGTGCTGCCTGCTGCGCCCATGCGGGGTCGGGCTCGTCCACATACATGCGGTTCGGGTAGCACGCATCGCCGCCTGCCGGCCCCTCCTCGCTGCTGTTGCTTGAATCAGCTGGTGGTGCGGCTGTTGCATGCTCTGCCGCCTCACTTGCAGGTGCCCCGCTGGTGCCGGTGCTGCTGGTGGTGCTGGAGGTGGCGTTGAGAGCGGAAGAGGCGTTGAGAGCGGAAGAGGTGTTGAGTGGCGTGGCGGCAGCGGCGCGTTGCAGCTGGCAGAGAGTGGCGTTGACTGGCGCGTGCAGGGACGTCCTCACAAGGAAGGGCGAGGGCAGCAGCGCGAGAGTGAAGTTGTAACGGGGAAACCAGTAGTGCAGCGGCTGCATGTCAAACAGGCCAGACGACACCGATGCTGCAGCAGCAGGCGAGGTGGCACCATGGCTGGTGGTGCTGCTGGTCCCTGTGGCGTCGCCTCTGCTGCCGGCATCATCAGCTGCTCCCACGTGCTCCCTGCTGCCCTGCCTTGTCCACGCGCCCCACCTGATGGGGTTCCAGCCCCACCCGCCATCGCTGTGCCTCGCCCCGCCCCGCCTCACCTCACTGCCTGCGGCCCCCCTGCCCCTAGCTCCCGCCTGCAGTGCTGTGCTTGGAGTGGCAGCATGGGCCGCATGCAGGGCGGCAGGGGGGGCGTCCAAGGCGGCGGGCAGGGCATCCGGGGTGGCAGGGAGGGCATGCGGGACGGCAGGGGGGTCATAGGGGGCAGCACCGGGGGCATCAAGGGCGCCAATGAACACACGCCCATCAGCTGCCGCCCTCACGCTCTCCCCCTGCCTGCCGCCGCTGCCTGCCTGCGAGTCGCTCCTCCCACCACTGCCACCAAGTCCCCTCCTCGCGTGAGTGGCAGGCACGGGAGGGTCCCTGAGTGCGGAGAGTCCACGGTGGGGCGAGGCGGGGGAGAGGGGCGTGGGGGTGTCGGCCTGGGCGAGCATGCAGAGCAGCGAGTCAAAGGCGTTGGCGACGGCCGTGTCGCCCACATACGCCACTCGCCGCCCCGCCATGCCCCGCAGCCACGCCCCCGCTGAGAACTCCGCCACCTGGCACTGCGACGGCTCCCAGCGCCACGTGTCACGCGCTGATAGGCCGAACTTGGCGCAGTTGAAGTCGTCTCGGAGGAAGGGGCAGGACGGCGGGTAGAGTGGGCGGCGCGCGGAGAGCGCCCAGTGGCCCTGCTGCAGCGGGCACGCGAGGGAGAAGGCCGGGCGCAGGTGCGGCAGGACTGGCGCCCGCAGAGGAGGGAGGGGCGGGGGGGAGGATGGGGGGACAGGGAGGGAAACACGGGTGAGAGAGCGAAGCTGTAGTGATTGTGGGACGCAAGAAACGATGAGGAGAGAGCAGAGGGTGCGGCAGAGAGGAAGCAGGCAGATGGGGTAAGAATGGAGCAGGGAGTGAGGCGGCAGAGAGGAAGCAGGCGAGCGGAGCAGTGAGGGAGGAGGAGAGGGTGGGGGCTTACTGGCGTCAACAACGGTGAGGTAGGCGACGGTACCGAAGACCATGAGAGTCACCACGGCCAGCACAGGCAGCACCTCCAACACCTTGTGCGCCCACCCCTGCCCCCCGCCCCCCTGCGCTCCACGCCCATCCCCGCCTCGTCCCACCGCCCCTGCGCGTCCGCCATCCCCACCACCCTCACCACCACACGCCATCCCTCCCAACCCCTCCCTGCTGCCCTGCGCGCCCACAGCGCTCAGCGTCCCCCCTCCCGCCGACCAGTTGCCCCTCCCCCTGGCTCCCCTTGGTGCGCCCGCAGCGCGCTCGCGAGCAGAACGCGCAGACTCCAACGACTCGCCCGCCATGCCCGAGCTGCGCGCGCCGTTCCGCGCAGCTCCGCGCGCTGCCCCTCCCGAACTGTGGGGAGGCGCGCTGCTGATGTTGACGCTACCACTGCTGACGTCACTAAGCAGGTGCGCGTGTGTGGAGCGAGGAGCCAGCGCCTCCCAGAGCTTGCCGGCGAGAGAACGGGCGCCGTCCGCGCTGCTGCCGGCGCTGCTGCCAATGGTGGCGGCATGCCGGCGGAAGGAGGAGGGGGGTCGCGCTTCGAGGGAAGTGAGCGGCTGGAGAAGCGTGGAGGGCGGCGAGAGCGACGCGGGCGGAGGGCGGTGAAAGAGGTTGCGACCCCACGCCAGCAGCGCCGACCCCACGCCGCCTTCCCCGGCCCCGCCTGCCTCCGCACGCCCGTCGTTACCCTCGTCGTCCCCCCCCTCCCCGTCCTCCTCCCACGCCGCGTACGGCCCGCCCTCACCTTCGCACTCCTCGCCGTCGCCGTCGCCGCCAGCCGCCGCAGCCCCGTCGGCGAGGAGCCGCGAGACGGCCGGCGGCGAGGGACGCGCGAAGATGGCGGCGGGAAGAAACGAGGAGGCGAGCGAATTGAGACGCTTGGGCGGAGCGGTAAGGGTAAGTGGTGAAGCGGCGGGTGCAGAGGAGGCTGGCGGCGACGACTCGCACGGCGCCGCGGACCACTCGTCCTCCACCCAGTCGACTGCTGCCACTGATGGCCTCATGGCAATGATTCCAAGGACACAAAACGTTTAGATAATAACACATACAAATCGCTCGCTAGTACTACGATCGTGCTGTGCTTAGGACAGGAGATAGCAGTACGGAAACCTATAGGTAACGTTTCAAAGCTCTAAATTACGGTCGTGAAGCTAACGAAAGCATCCCAATCCATAGGCCCCCTAAATCCACAAACCGATAGTGAGGCAGACGAGGTCGGGGATGAACGCGGCATAAGACTTTGGCAAAATAAGTGTTTGCAAAATATGTGAAGTTTATTTTTCTACGCATGTGCAGATTTTCTAGCGTGTTGGGGCTACAAACCCCCAAAATGAACATGAACGTTACGAAGCCCCTCCTAGCACAGGCTGGTCCGTAGCACACCTAGCTGGTCCGTAACACACCTAGCTCGTCCGTAGCACATCTCCCTGGTCCGTTGCAAACAGGGCTCTGGATATCAGACAAATTTCGTCTGATTGTCTGATTTTCAGACACGATTTTATATGTTCATATGATTTTTCAGACCATTGAATTCTGCTCATATGATTTTCCATATAAGGCCTTTTTCTTCATCTGAAAATAAGACAAGGAGCTTGTAACTTGTCTGAGTACTCAGACAGCGAGTATACCCTCGTCCACAGCGTGCTGGTTCCGAGCCCTGCCAGCAGTTGGACACACGTTGCCAAAATCCAAGTATCTGTGATTTTCGTTAGACGTCAGGCGTAACTATGCTAGTCCTAGCCAGAGCCCTGGTTGCAAACCTAGCTGGTCTGTAGCACACCTAGCTGGTCCGTCAAACATCTCCCTGGTCGGTAGCACACCTAGCTAGTCCCTAGCACACCTAGCTGGTCCGTAGCACACCTAGCTGGTCAACTAGCAGGAATGAGCTAGCAGGAATGAGTCAACTATGAAACTGTTGGGTACATATAGAAACCCTAAAGGGGTTGTACCCCATGTTGGCTACCCCACTACAGCCTACAGATTATACTACAACATATATAGTTTGACACAACCCCATAGACAAAGTGGGGGAGAACAGAGGGTCACAAGACCAGTCAAGAAAAGCAAAGCAAGCTCAAAGGAACGTCACCATACACACCGAGCACAAACAAAGGGCCACAAGGCCAGTTCACATGCAGAGGTATATATGCAACAACAACAGTACAGTGATCACTACCTAGCAAGAGTAAGCATGCAGGTATATATATGTAGGTCACAGTACAAGAAAAGTCTACAACAAATGAGGAAACGTAGGCACCAGGCCTAGAGCAGTGCAGAAGCGCTGATGATCACCAGCCGGAAGGGCCTTGGTGAACACATCAGCTGTGTTGGCCCGGGTGGGCACGTGAGCGACACGAAGCTGACCACACTGCTGCAACTCTCGAGCAAGGAAGTAGCGCAGAGCGATGTGCTTCGTTCTGTGCTCCAGTCTGTGGTCCTGACACAAGGCAATGGCAGCCTTGTTGTCGACGTACAGAACTAGAGGAGAACGAGGCCTCTCTCCCAAGTCGGTCAGCAGGTAGGTGAGCCAGCGTAACTCCTGTGCAGCCATGGCTGTGGTGTAGATCTCAGCCTCACAACTGGAGCTGAGAACAGAAGACGAGCGTGTAGACCGCTAAGAAGAGCCGGAGCCAAGGCTGAAGGTGTAACCCTGTGACGACCGCTGCGTAGCCAGATCGTCAACCCAAGAAGCGTCTGAGTGCCTAGTGAGGACAACTGGGCTCCGCCCTCCAAGCACGAGCCCCATGCCCGATGTACTGCACAAGTAGTGCAGTACCCTCTTCGCAGCATCCCAGTGCACCTTTCGGTGCCTACCAGGAGCCACGTAGCGTGCCAGAAGGCCAAGAGGGTACGCAAGGTCAGGATGAGTGCACGTCATCAGGCAGATGAGGCAGCCCACTAGCTCTGGGTACGGACCACTCGGCTCTACGGACTCGTCCGAAGGTGGAGCTGAGAGCGAGTGACCTGTAGCCAGAGGAGTGGGCTGTAGCGATGACCAAGTGAAGCCGAAAAGCTGAAGGACCTGCTGCACCATGTGTGACTGCGTCAGTGTGATGGTGCGACGTGCTCTGTCCCGGGTGATCTGCAAGCCAAAGTAGCTGCGCAGCTCACCCAGGTCTGTGTACGTGTGTCTCTTCTGTAGCTCCGACTTCACAAGGGCGAGAGCCTCAGTGTCAGCAGTGGCAAAGACCAAGTCGTCGACGTACACGAGGATGTAGAACGGTGGCAATGAAGAGCCGGTGCAGAGAAACAGCGACGGGTCAGCAATGGAAGGGGCAAACCCAAGAGCCGCAAGTGTCGTCCTCAGTGTGTCGTGCCACTCACGAGGCGCCTGGCGGAGACCGTAGACTGGCCGACGGAGGCTCCACTGGGTACCAGGAGAGAACGACCCAGTTAACCTTAAACCCCAATTTTGCACTCTCTAGACACTTGTTCTTGCAATTTTGCACTCGCTAGGCCCTTGTTCTTGCAATTTTGCACTCGCTAGGCCCTTGTTCTTGCAATTTCGCACTCGGTAGGACCTTGTTCTTGCAATTTTGCACTCGCTAGACACTTGTTCTTGCAATTTTGCACTCGCTAGGCCCTTGTTCTTGCAATTTTGCACTCGCTAGGCCCTTGTTCTTGCAATTTTGCACTTGTTAGGCCCTTGTTCTTGCAATTTTGCACTCGCTAGACACTTGCTCTTGTAGTTCTGCAAAAATTCAAGAACAAGGGCCTAGCGTCTGAAAAAATTCAAGAACAAGGGCCTAGCGGGTGCAAAAATTCAAGAACAAGGGCCTAGCGTCTGCAAAAATTCAAGAACAAGGTATTAGCATCTGCAAAAATTCAAGAACAAGGGCCTAGCGTCTGCAAAATTGCAAGAACAAGGGCCTAGCGAGTGCAAAAATTCAAGAACAAGGGCCTAGCGTCTGCAAAAATTCAAGATCAAGGGCCTAGAGTCTGCAAAAATTCAAGAACAAGGGCCTAGCGTCTGCAAAAATGCAAGAACAAGGGCCTAGTGTCTGCAAAATTGCAAGAACAAGGGCCTAGCGTCTGCAAAATTGCAAGAACAAGGGCCTAGCGTCTGCAAAATTGCAAGAACAAGGGCCTAGCGTCTGCAAAAATGCAAGAACAAGGGCCTAGCATGTGCAAAATTGCAAGAACAAGGGCCTAGCGTGTGCAAAATTGCAAGAACAAGGGCCTAGTGTCTGCAAAATTGCAAGAACAAGGGCCTAGCGAGTGCAAAATTGCAAGAACAAGGGCCTAGCGTCTGCAAAATTGCAAGAACAAGGGCCTAGCGTCTGCAAAATTACAAGAACAAGGGCCTAGCGTCTGCAAAATTGCAAGAACAAGGGCCTAGCGTCTGCAAAATTGCAAGAACAAGGGCCTAGCGTCTGCAAAATTGCAAGAACAAGGACCTAGCGTGTGCAAAAATTCAAGAACAAGGGCCTAGCGTGTGCAAAAATTCAAGAACAAGGGCCTAGCATGTGCAAAAATGCAAGAACAAGGGCCTAGCGTGTGCAAAATTGCAAGAACAAGGGCCTAGCGTTTGCAAAATTGCAAGAACAAGGGCCTAGCGTTTGCAAAATTGCAAGAACAAGGGCCTAGCGTGTGCAAAATTGCAAGAACAAGGGCCTAGCGTTTGCAAAATTGCAAGAACAAGGGCCTAGCATCTGCAAAATTGCAAGAACAAGGACCTAGCGTCTGCAAAAATGCAAGAACAAGGGCCTAGCGTCTGCAAAAATTGCAAGAACAAGGGCCTAGCGTCTGCAAAAATTCAAGAACAAGGGCCTAGCGTCTGCAAAAATTCAAGAACAAGGGCCTAGCGTCTGCAAAAATTCAAGAACAAGGGCCTAGCGTCTGAAAAAATTCAAGAACAAGGGCCTAGCGGGTGCAAAAATTCAAGAACAAGGGCCTAGCGTCTGCAAAAATTCAAGAACAAGGTATTAGCATCTGCAAAAATTCAAGAACAAGGGCCTAGCGTCTGCAAAATTGCAAGAACAAGGGCCTAGCGAGTGCAAAAATTCAAGAACAAGGGCCTAGCGTCTGCAAAAATTCAAGAACAAGGGCCTAGCATCTGCAAAAATTCAAGAACAAGGGCCTAGCGTCTGCAAAAATGCAAGAACAAGGGCCTAGCGTCTGCAAAATTGCAAGAACAAGGGCCTAGCGTCTGCAAAATTGCAAGAACAAGGGCCTAGCGTCTGCAAAATTGCAAGAACAAGGGCCTAGCGTCTGCAAAAATGCAAGAACAAGGGCCTAGCGTGTGCAAAATTGCAAGAACAAGGGCCTAGCGTGTGCAAAATTGCAAGAACAAGGGCCTAGTGTGTGCAAAATTGCAAGAACAAGGGCATAGCGAGAGCAAAAGTGCAAGAACAAGGGCCTAGCGTCTGCAAAATTGCAAGAACAAGGGCCTAGCATCTGCAAAATTGCAAGAGCAAGGGCCTAGCGTCTGCAAAATTGCAAGAACAAGGGCCTAGCGTCTGCAAAATTGCAAGAACAAGGGCCTAGCGTCTGCAAAATTGCAAGAACAAGGGCCTAGCGTCTGCAAAATTGCAAGAACAAGGGCCTAGCGTCTGCAAAATTGCAAGAACAAGGGCCTAGCATGTGCAAAAATTCAAGAACAAGGGCCTAGCGTGTGCAAAAATTCAAGAACAAGGGCCTAGCGTGTGCAAATGCAAGAACAAGGGCCTAGCATGTGCAAAATTGCAAGAACAAGGGCCTAGCGTTTGCAAAATTGCAAGAACAAGGGCCTAGCGTTTGCAAAATTGCAAGAACAAGGACCTAGCGTGTGCAAAATTGCAAGAACAAGGGCCTAGCGTTTGCAAAATTGCAAGAACAAGGGCCTAGCGTCTGCAAAATTGCAAGAACAAGGGCCTAGCGTGTGCAAAAATTCAAGAACAAGGGCCTAGCGTGTGCAAAAATTCAAGAACAAGGGCCTAGCGTGTGCAAAAATTCAAGAACAAGGGCCTAGCGTCTGCAAAAATTCAAGAACAAGGGCCTAGCGTCTGCAAAAATTCAAGAACAAGGGCCTAGCGTCTGCAAAATTGCAAGAACAAGGGCCTAGCGTCTGCAAAAAATCAAGAACAAGGGCCTAGCGTCTGCAAAAATGCAAGAACAAGGGCCTAGCGTCTGCAAAAATTCAAGAACAAGGGCCTAGTGTCTGCAAAAATGCAAGAACAAGGGCCTAGCGTCTGCAAAATTGCAAGAACAAGGGGCTAGCATCTGCAAAAATTCAAGAACAAGGGCCTAGCGTCTGCAAAATTGCAAGAACAAGGGCCTAGCGTCTGCAAAATTGCAAGAACAAGGGCCTAGCGCCTGCAAAAATTCAAGAACAAGGGCCTAGCGTCTGCAAAAATTCAAGAACAAGGGCCTAGCGTCTGCAAAAATTCAAGAACAAGGGCCTAGCGAGTGCAAAAATGCAACAACAAGGGCCTAGCGTCTACAAAATTGCAAGAACAAGGGCCTAGCGTCTGCAAAATTGCAAGAACAAGGGCCTAGCATCTGCAAAATTTCAAGAACAAGGGCCTAGCGTCTGCAAAATTCAAGAACAAGGGCCTAGCGTCTGCAAAATTGCAAGAACAAGGGCCTAGCATCTGCAAAAATTCAAGAACAAGGGCCTAGCGTCTGCAAAAATGCAAGAACAAGGGCCTAGCGTCTGCAAAAATTCAAGAACAAGGGCCTAGCGTCTGCAAAAATTCAAGAACAAGGGCCTAGCGTCTGCAAAAATTAAAGAACAAGGGCCTAGCGAGTGCAAAAATGCAACAACAAGGGCCTAGCGTCTGCAAAATTGCAAGAACAAGGGCCTAGCGTCTGCAAAATTGCAAGAACAAGGGCCTAGCATCTGCAAAAATTCAAGAACAAGGGCCTAGCATCTACAAAAAAGCAAGAACAAGGGCCTAGCGTATGCAAAATTGCAAGAACAAGGGTCTAGCATCTGCAAAAATTCAAGAACAAGGGCCTAGTGTCTGCAAAAATGCAAGAACAAGGGCCTAGCGTCTGCAAAAATTCAAGAACAAGGGCCTAGCGTCTGCAAAAATTCAAGAACAAGGGCCTAGCGTCTGCAAAAATTTAAGAACAAGGGCCTAGCGAGTGCAAAAATGCAACAACAAGGGCCTAGCATCTGCAAAATTGCAAGAATAAGGGCCTAGCGTCTGCAAAATTGCAAGAACAAGGGCCTAGCGTCTGCAAAATTGCAAGAACAAGGGCCTAGCGTCTGCAAAAATGCAAGAACAAGGGCCTAGCGTCTGCAAAATTGCAAGAACAAAGGCCTAGCGTCTGCAAAAATTCAAGAACAAGGGCCTAGCGTCTGCAAAAATTCAAGAACAAGGGCCTAGCGTCTGCAAACATTCAAGAACAAGGGCCTAGCGTCTGCAAAAATTCAAGAACAAGGGCCTAACATCTGCAAAAAATCAAGAACAAGGGCCAAGCGTCTGCAAAATTGCAAGAACAAGGGCCTAGCGTCTGCAAAAATTCAAGAACAAGGGCCTAGCGTCTGCAAAATTCAAGAACAAGGGCCTAGCGTTTGCAAAATTGCAAGAACAAGGGCCTAGCGTCTGCAAAAATTCAAGAACAAGGGCCTAGCGTCTGCAAAAGTGCAAGAACAAGGGCCTAGCGTCTGCAAAAATTAAAGAACAAGGGCCTAGCGTCTGCAAAAATTCAAGAACAAGGGCCTAGCTTCTGCAAAAATTCAAGAACAAGGGCCTAGCGTCTGCAAAAATGCAAGAACAAGGGCCTAGCGTCTGCAAAAATTCAAGAAAAAGGGCCTAGCGTCTGCAAAAATTCAAGAACAAGAGCCTAGCGTCTGCAAAATTGCAAGAACAAGGGCCTAGTGTCTGCAAAAATTCAAGAACAAGGGCCTAGCGTCTGCAAAAATTCAAGAACAAGGGCCTAGCGTCTGCAAAAATTCAAGAACAAGGGACTAGCGAGTGCAAAAATGCAACAACAAGGGCCTAGCGTCTGCAAAATTGCAAGAACAAGGGCCTAGCGTCTGCAAAATTGCAAGAACAAGGGCCTAGCATCTGCAAAAATTCAAGAACAAGGGCCTAGCGTCTGCAAAATTGCAAGAACAAGGGCCTAGCGTCTGCAAAATTGCAAGAACAAGGGCCTAGCGTCTGCAAAACTTCAAGAACAAGGGCCTAGCGTCTGCAAAAATTCAAGAACAAGGGCCTAGCGTCTGCAAAAATTCAAGAACAAGGGCCTAGCGAGTGCAAAAATGCAACAACAAGGGCCTAGCGTCTGCAAAATTGCAAGAAGAAGGGCCTAGCGTCTGCAAAATTGCAAGAACAAGGGCCTAGCATCTGCAAAAATTCATGAACAAGGGCCTAGCGTCTGCAAAAATGCAAGAACAAGGGCCTAGCGTCTGCAAAATTGCAAGAACAAGGGCCTAGCATCTGCAAAAATTCATGAACAAGGGCCTAGCGTCTGCAAAAATGCAAGAACAAGGGCCTAGCGTCTGTAAAAATTCAAGAACAAGGGCCTAGCGTCTGAAAAAATTCAAGAACAAGGGCCTAGCGTCCGCAAAAATTCAAGAACAAGGGCCTAGCGAGTGCAAAAATGCAACAACAAGGGCCTAGCGTCTGCAAAATTGCAAGAACAAGGGCATAGCGTCTGCAAAAATTCAAGAACAAGGGCCTAGCGTCTGCAAAAATTCAAGAACAAGGGCCTAGCGTCTGCAAACATTCAAGAACAAGGGCCTAGCGTCTGCAAAAATTCAAGAACAAGGGCCTAACATCTGCAAAAAAATTCAAGAACAAGGGCCAAGCGTCTGCAAAATTGCAAGAACAAGGGCCTAGCGTCTGCAAAAATTCAAGAACAAAGGCCTAGCGTCTGCAAAATTCAAGAACAAGGGCCTAGCATTTGCAAAATTGCAAGAACAAGGGCCTAGCGTCTGCGAAAATTCAAGAACAAGGGCCTAGCGTCTGCAAAAGTGCAAGAACAAGGGCCTAGCGAGTGCAAAAATTCAAGAACAAGGGCCTAGCGTCTGCAAAAATTAAAGAACAAGGGCCTAGCGTATGCAAAAATTCAAGAACAAGGGCCTAGCTTCTGCAAAAATTCAAGAATAAGGGCCTAGCGTCTGCAAAAATGCAAGAACAAGGGCCTAGCGTCTGCAAAAATTCAAGAAAAAGGGCCTAGCGTCTGCAAAAATTCAAGAACAAGGGCCTAGCATTTGCAAAATTGCAAGAACAAGGGCCTAGTGTCTGCAAAAATTCAAGAACAAGGGCCTAGCGTCTGCAAAAATTCAAGAACAAGGGCCTAGCGTCTGCAAAAATTCAAGAACAAGGGCCTAGCGTCTGCAAAAATTCAAGAACAAGGGCCTAGCGTCTGAAAAAATTCAAGAACAAGGGCCTAGCGGGTGCAAAAATTCAAGAACAAGGGCCTAGCGTCTGCAAAAATTCAAGAACAAGGTATTAGCATCTGCAAAAATTCAAGAACAAGGGCCTAGCGTCTGCAAAATTGCAAGAACAAGGGCCTAGCGAGTGCAAAAATTCAAGAACAAGGGCCTAGCGTCTGCAAAAATTCAAGAACAAGGGCCTAGCATCTGCAAAAATTCAAGAACAAGGGCCTAGCGTCTGCAAAAATGCAAGAACAAGGGCCTAGCGTCTGCAAAATTGCAAGAACAAGGGCCTAGCGTCTGCAAAATTGCAAGAACAAGGGCCTAGCGTCTGCAAAATTGCAAGAACAAGGGCCTAGCGTCTGCAAAAATGCAAGAACAAGGGCCTAGCGTGTGCAAAATTGCAAGAACAAGGGCCTAGCGTGTGCAAAATTGCAAGAACAAGGGCCTAGTGTCTGCAAACTGCAAGAACAAGGGCATAGCGAGAGCAAAAGTGCAAGAACAAGGGCCTAGCGTCTGCAAAATTGCAAGAACAAGGGCCTAGCATCTGCAAAATTGCAAGAGCAAGGGCCTAGCGTCTGCAAAATTGCAAGAACAAGGGCCTAGCGTCTGCAAAATTGCAAGAACAAGGGCCTAGCGTCTGCAAAATTGCAAGAACAAGGGCCTAGCGTCTGCAAAATTGCAAGAACAAGGGCCTAGCGTCTGCAAAATTGCAAGAACAAGGGCCTAGCATGTGCAAAAATTCAAGAACAAGGGCCTAGCGTGTGCAAAAATTCAAGAACAAGGGCCTAGCGTGTGCAAATGCAAGAACAAGGGCCTAGCATGTGCAAAATTGCAAGAACAAGGGCCTAGCGTTTGCAAAATTGCAAGAACAAGGGCCTAGCGTTTGCAAAATTGCAAGAACAAGGACCTAGCGTGTGCAAAATTGCAAGAACAAGGGCCTAGCGTTTGCAAAATTGCAAGAACAAGGGCCTAGCGTCTGCAAAATTGCAAGAACAAGGGCCTAGCGTGTGCAAAAATTCAAGAACAAGGGCCTAGCGTGTGCAAAATTGCAAGAACAAGGGCATAGCGTCTGCAAAAATTTAAGAACAAGGGCCTAGCGTCTGCAAAATTGCAACAACAAGGGCCTAGCGTCTGCAAAAATTTAAGAACAAGGGCCTAGCGAGTGCAAAAATGCAACAACAAGGGCCTAGCGTCTGTAAAATTGCAAGAACAAGGGCCTAGCGTCTGCAAAATTGCAAGAACAAGGGCCTAGCGTCTGCAAAAATTCAAAATAAGGGCCTAGCGTATGCAAAATTGCAAGAACAAGGGCCTAGCGTCTGCAAAATTGCAAGAACAAGGGCCTAGCGTCTGCAAAACTTCAAGAACAAGGGCCTAGCGTCTGCAAAAATTCAAGAACAAGGGCCTAGCGTCTGCAAAAATTCAAGAACAAGGGCCTAGCGAGTGCAAAATTGCAAGAACAAGGGCCTAGCGTTTGCAAAATTGCAAGAACAAGGGCCTAGCATCTGCAAAATTGCAAGAACAAGGGCCTAGCATCTGCAAAAATTCAAGAACAAGGGCCTAGCGTCTGCAAAAATGCAAGAACAAGGGCCTAGCGTCTGCAAAATTGTAAGAACAAGGGCCTAGCGTCTGCAAAAATTCAAGAACAAGGGCCTAGCGAGTGCAAAAATGCAACAACAAGGGCCTAGCGTCTGCAAAATTGCAAGAAGAAGGGCCTAGCGTCTGCAAAATTGCAAGAACAAGGGCCTAGCATCTGCAAAATTGCATGAACAAGGGCCTAGCGTCTGCAAAAATGCAAGAACAAGGGCCTAGCGTCTGCAAAATTGCAAGAACAAGGGCCTAGCATCTGCAAAAATTCTGAACAAGGGCCTAGCGTCTGGAAAAATTCAAGAACAAGGGCCTAGCGTCTGTAAAAATTCAAGAACAAGGGCCTAGCGTCTGAAAAAATTCAAGAACAAGGGCCTAGCGTCCGCAAAAATTCAAGAACAAGGGCCTAGCGAGTGCAAAAATGCAACAACAAGGGCCTAGCGTCTGCAAAATTGCAAGAACAAGGGCATAGCGTCTGCAAAAATTCAAGAACAAGGGCCTAGCGTCTGCAAAAATTCAAGAACAAGGGCCTAGCGTCTGCAAACATTCAAGAACAAGGGCCTAGCGTCTGCAAAAATTCAAGAACAAGGGCCTAACATCTGCAAAAAAATTCAAGAACAAGGGCCTAGCGTCTGCAAATTGCAAGAACAAGGGCCTAGCGTCTGCAAAAATTCAAGAACAAAGGCCTAGCGTCTGCAAAATTCAAGAACAAGGGCCTAGCATTTGCAAAATTGCAAGAACAAGGGCCTAGCGTCTGCGAAAATTCAAGAACAAGGGCCTAGCGTCTGCAAATTTGCAAGAACAAGGGCCTAGCGAGTGCAAAAATTCAAGAACAAGGGCCTAGCGTCTGCAAAAATTTAAGAACAAGGGCCTAGCGTCTGCAAAATTCAAGAACAAGGGCCTAGCTTCTGCAAAAATTCAAGAATAGGGCCTAGCGTCTGCAAAAATGCAAGAACAAGGGCCTAGCGTCTGCAAAAATTCAAGAAAAAGGCATAGCGTCTGCAAAAATTCAAGAACAAGGGCCTAGCATTTGCAAAATTGCAAGAACAAGGGCCTAGTGTCTGCAAAAATTCAAGAACAAGGGCCTAGCGTCTGCAAAATTATAGAACAAGGCCTAGCGTCTGCAAAAATTTAAGAACAAGGGCCTAGCGAGTGCAAAAATGCAACAACAAGGGCCTAGCGTCTGTAAAATTGCAAGAACAAGGGCCTAGCGTCTGCAAAATTGCAAGAACAAGGCCTAGCGTCTGCAAAAATTTCAAAATAAGGGCCTAGCGTATGCAAAATTGCAAGAACAAGGGCCTAGCGTCTGCAAAATTGCAAGAACAAGGGCCTAGCGTCTGCAAAACTTCAAGAACAAGGGCCTAGCGTCTGCAAAATTCAAGAACAAGGGCCTAGCGTCTGCAAAAATTCAAGAACAA